>JAACNH010000470.1:0-205959 GCA_019447015.1 Hymenochirus boettgeri | reverse complement strand
TCCATATCAGATATACCATATAATCCATATCAGATATACCATATAATCCATATCAGATATACCATATAATCCATATCAGATATACCATATAATCCATAATCAGATATACCATATAATCCATATCAGATATACCATATAATCCATACCAGATATACTATATAATCCATATCAGATATACCATATAATACATATCAGATCTACCATATAATCCGTATCAGATATACCATATAATCCATATGACGTATACTGTACAGTATCAGACCAATATAATCCATATCAGATATACCATATAAATCCAATACAAGTACTCCATATAACATATTAAATCACCATACTCCAAATATACCATATATCCATACTCATTATACCATATAAATCCATTATGACGTATACTGTTATCACGTATACTATATAATCCATATCAGATATACCATATAATACATATCAGATATACCATATAATCCGTATCAGATATACCATATAATCCATATGACGTATACTGTATCAGATATACCATATAATCCATATCAGATATACCATATAATCCATACAAGATATACCATATAATCCATACCAGATATACCATATAATCCATACCAGATATACTATATAATCCATACCAGATATACCATATAATCCATACCAGATATACCATATAATCCGTATCAGATATACCATATAATCCATATGACGTATACTGTATCAGATATACCATATAATCCATATCAGATAAACCATATAATCAATATCAGATATACCATATAATCAATATCAGATATACCATATAATCAATATCAGATATACCATATAATCCATACCAAATATACCATATAATCCATACCAGATATACCATATAATCCATATCAGATATACCATATAATCCATATGAGGTATGCCATATCAGATATACCATATAATCCATATCAGATATACCATATAATCCATATGATGTATGCCATATCAGATATACCATATAATCCATATCAGATATATCATATAATCCATATAAAGTATACCATATGAGATTTACTATATAATCCATATCAGATATACCATATAATCCATATGAGGTATGCCGTATCAGATATACCATATAATCCATATGATGTATGCCATATCAGATATACCATATAATCCATATCAGATATACCATATAATCCATATGGTGTATGCCATATCAGATATACCATATAATCCATATCAGATATACCATATAATCCATATGAGATATGCCGTATCAGATATACCATATAATCCATATCAGATATACCATATAATCCATATGATGTATGCCATGTCAGATATACCATATAATCCATATCAGCTATATCATATAATCCATATAAAGTATACCATATGAGATTTACTATATAATCCGTATCAGATATATCATATAATCCATATGAGGTATGCCATATCAGATATACCATATAATCCATATCAGATATATCATATAATCCATATGACATATACCATATCAAATATACCATATAATCTATATCAGTTATACCATATAAGACATGATAAGTATACATATGAGATTTACACATAATCCATATCAGATTATATACATGCATAATATATGAGGTTGCCATATCAGATATACACTAGAATCCATATCAGAATAACCAGATCAGATATACCCATATAATCCATATCAAATATTACCATACAGATATACATATAATCCATATGAGGTATGCCGTATCAGATATACATAAATCCGTATCAGATAAACCATATAATCCATACCAGATATACCATATAATTCATACCAGATATACCAATATAATCACATACTAAGATAACCATATAACCGTATCAGATAAACCAATAATCAGATAGATATACCATATAATACATATCGATATTACCATAATCCATATCAGATAACTATAAATCATATCAGATATACCATATAATACATATCAGATATACCATATCTAATCCTTCAGTATCCATATAATCCATACCAGATATACTATATTAATCCATCAGATCTTATACCATATAATACTATCAGATATACAATATAATCCGTATCAGATTACCATATAATCCATATGAAGTATACTGTATCAGATATACCAATAATCCATATCAGATATACCATATAATCCATACAAGATCTACATATAATCCATACCAGAGTATACCATATAATCCATACCAGATATACCATATAATCCATATGACGTATACTGTATCAGATATACCATATAACCAACCAGAGATCCATATAATCCATTACCAGATATACCATAGAATCCGTATCAGATATACCATTAATCCATATGACGGAATGTACAGATATACACTATAATCATATCAGATATTACCATATATCCATACAAGATATACATATAACCATCCAATATACCAATATCCACAATTACTATATAATCCATACCAGATATACCATATAATCCATACAAGATATACCATATAATCCGTATCAGATATAACCATAGTAATCCATATGAGTATACTGTAAGATATATACCATATAATCCATATCAGATAAACCAATAATCCATATCAGAAACCATATAATCATATAAAGTATACCATATAATCAATATCAAGATTATACCATATAATCCATACCAGATATTACCCATATAATCCGTTATCAGATATACCATAAATCCCTATGACGTATTACGTATAGATATACCATATAATCCATATCAGATATACCATATAATCCATATGACGTATACTGTACCAGATATACCATATAATCCATATGACGTATACTGTATCAGATATACCATATAATCCATATCAGATATACCATATAACCCGTATCAGATATACCATATAATCCATATGACGTATACTGTATCAGATATACCATATAATCCATATCAGATGTACCATATAATCTATATCAGATTATTGACACACACACATGCTTAAAATACACAGAACTGCTATAAAAAGTCCTAAAATTACAGAATAAAACTAAAATAATAAAACATATGTATATACTTAAAATAAAGTTTAAAAATTTATTTTATTGTCAGAACCACAAAAATATACAACAAATCCCACACGGACACAGGTAGTACAATGTAACTTAGTTATATAGCACTGGAGGTTGAACAAAGCTACATGTCCATCCAATTTAATACCCCACCCATGATGACATTCTTACTGTTAAAGAAAGAAAAAGTGAACTATTCCTTTAAAGTAGTGATTGAAGACCTGGAGGTAAACGACCTATTCCTTAACTTCCATTCTTCAATCACTTGACCAGGATCCAGGATCGAAGGTGAGTATATCTACCTCGCACATGATCCACCGCTACCTCCATTGCCAACCGATTCCGAGTTTAGCTTCCCATAGCACGACATTATTGGGACTTGTCAACTGAGCCATGTGGGATGTGTCATCTAAATATACTCACCTTCGATTATGGATCCTGGTCGAGTGATGAAGAACGGAAGGAAAGGAAAAGGTTGTTCGCTCCCAGTCCAATCACTACTTTAAAGAATAGGTCACTTTCTGTGTAAACTACTCTTTTAAATAGTAACATAGTATTGGGGGTTATATACAGATATACGTCCATCTAGTCCAACCTTTATACCCTGCCCATAATGTCTGTATAGTAACAGTACATAGGAACATAGATTGGAGGTTGTTAAAGACATACGTCCATCTAGTCCACCTTTTACCCTACCCATAATGTCTGTATAACAGTTACATAGTAACATAGTATTGGAGGTTGTATAAAGACATACGTCCATCTAGTCCAACCTTATACCCTACCCATAATGTCTGTCTAACAGTTACATAGTAACATAGTATTGGAGGTTGTATAAAGACAACGTCCATCTAGTCCAACCTTTATATCCTACCCCCAAATGTCTGTATAACAGTTACATAGTAACATAGTATGGAGGTTGTATAAAGGACATACGTCCATTGGTCCAACCTTTATACCCTACCCATAATGTTATGTCTAACAGTTACATAGTAACATAGTATTGGAGGTGTATTAAAGACATACGTCCATCTAGTCCAACTTTATACCCAACCATATGTCTGTCTAACAGTTACATAGTAACATAGTATTGGAGGTTGTATAAAGACATCGTCCATCTAGTCCCACCTTTATACCCTACCATAATGTCTGTCTAACCGTTACATAGTAACATAGTATGGAGGTTGGAAAAGACACACGTCCATCTAGTCCAACCTTTATTCTCTACCCAAATGATGTCGTATAACAGTTACATAGTAACATTATATGGAGGTTGTATATAAAGACAATACGTCCATCTGGTCCCAACCTTTATACCCTACCCATAATGTTATGTCTACAGTTACAAGTAACATAGTATTGGAGGTTGTATAAAGACATACGTCATCTGTCCAACCTTTTACCCTACCTATAATGTCTGTATAACAGTTACATAGTAACATAGTTTGGAGGGTTGTATAAAGACATACGTCCATCTAGTCCAACCTTATATACCCTACCCAAATGTCTGTATAACAGTTACATAGTAACATAGTATTGGGGGGGGGTTATATACAGATATACGTCCATCTAAGTCAAACTTTATACCCTACCCATAATGTCTGATAACAGTTACATAGTAACATAGTATTGGAGGGTGTATAAACGACACACGTCCATCTAGTCCAACCTTTATACCCTACCCCATAGATGTTAACAGTTACATAGTAACATAGTATTGGAGGTTGTATAAAGACTACGTCCATCTAGTCCAACTTTCAATTACCCCCGCTCTCCCCCAGAGACACAAAACGAGTACACACTAATAATGTCGTATAACAGTTACATAGTAAAACCTAGTATTGGAGGGTGTGAATAAGAACTTACGGTCCATCTAGTCACAAACCTTTATACCCTACCCATAATGTCTGTATAACAGTTACCATATAACATAGTATTGGAGGTTGTATAAAGACATACGTCATCTAGTCCAACTTTATACCTACCATAATGGCTGTATAACAGTTACATAGTAACATAGTATTGGAGGTTGCATATAAAGACATACGTCCATCTAGTCCGACCTTTATATCCCTACCAATAATGTCTGTATAACCGTTACATAGTAACATAGTATTGGAGGTTGTATAAAGATATACGTCACTAGTCCAACCTTATACCCTCACCTATAATGTCTGTATAACAGTTAAATAGTACAAGTATTGGAGGTTGTATAAAGAATACGTCCTCTAGTCCACTTATACCCTACCCCATAATGTCTGTATAACAGTACATAGTAACATAGTATGGGGGTTATTACAGATATACGTCTCATCTAGTCCAACCTTTATTATACCCTACCCATAAGTATGTATAACAGTTCATAAGTAAACATGTATTGGAGGTTGTATAAAGACAACACGTTCCATCTAGTCCAACCTTTATACCCTACCCATAATGTATGTCTAACAGTTTACATAGTAACATAGTATTGGAGGTTGATAAAGACATACGTCCATCTAGTCCAACCACTTTATACCTACCATATGTCTGTATAACAGTGTACATAGTAACATAGTATTGGAGGTTGTTATAAAGACTAAGTCCATCTAGTCCAACCTTTATTACCCTACCATTCCTACCCATAATGTCTGTATAACAGTTACATAGTAACATAGTTTGGAGGTTGTATAAAGACATTACGTCCATCTACCACCTTTATACCCTACCCATAATGTCTGTATACAGTTACATAGTAACATAGTATTGGAGGTTGCATAACACATACGTCCATCTAGTCCGACCTTTATATCCTACCCATAATGTCTGTATAACAGTACATAGTAAAATAGTATTGGAGGTTGTAAAGATATACGTCCCTCTAGTCCAACTTATACCCTACCCATAATGTCGTGTATAAAAGTTACTAGTAACATAGTATGGGAGGTTGTATAAAGACATACATCATCTAGTCCAACCTTTATACCCTACCCATAATGGTCGTATAACAGTTAACATCGTACATCGTATAGAGAGGTGTATAAAGACATACGTCCATCAGTCAACCTTACCCTACCCCATAATGTCTGATAACATTACATAGTAACATAGTATTGGAGGTTGTATAAGAAACTACGTCCATCTAGTCCAACCTTTATACCTACCCATAATTGTCTGTGTGTAACAGTTACATATAACATAGTATTGGAGGTTGTAAAAGAATAGGTCCATCTAGTCCAACCTTTATACCCTACCCATAAGTGTCTGTATAACAGTACATCAAGTAACATAGTATTGGAGGTTGTATACAGACATACGTCCATCTAATCCAACCTTATAACCCTACCCATAATGTCTGCTACTAACAGTTACATCAGTAACATAGTATTGGAGGTTGTATAAAGACATTACGTCCATCTAGTCCAACCTATACCCTACCCAAATGTCTGTATAACACGTTACAACACGTAAACATAGTATTAAGGGGTATGTTAAAGACATAGTATCAGATATACCATATAATCCATATCAGATATACCATATAATCCATACCAGATATACTATATAATCCATATCAGATATACCATATAATACATATCCAGATAGGGAAAGTGATTTATCCCTGAATTCATTAAACAGACCCATTGGTCACCATTCGGTTCCATACAGCCCCTTACTCTCCAACACAGAGAAGCCTTTATAATACTATTCATTACGCCGCCAATGACCCACTCCCTGGCAGCAACATGACCCGCTCTCCCTCCCCTGTCACCTTTTTCTTCCTTAGCTCCTTCAGCCTCTCTTTCCTTCGAAGCGCTTCTTCCTCCAGTCTCCCCACGCTGCCTTCCATCTTACCACAATCCTCTGCGCTCCGTCCTAGCGACTGCCAATCAGCGAATCCCATTCTCCCGTCATGTGATGCAGCGCCAGACTCAAACAATCGATAGAGGATCTGACTGATCAAACCCGGAAATCCCAGTTGACTGAAATTGAATAACAAAGTATTTGGAGCTATAGGATTTAAGTATTATGTACTATATTGTACTTATAATAATGAACTACTAATTATTATTATCATAATTAACTAGTAATTATAATTAGCTAGTAATTATTATCATAATTAACAACTACTTATAATTAGCTAATAATTATTATTAACTACTACTTATAATTAGTTACTAATTATTATCATAAAATTAACTAGTAATTAGTATAATTAATTAGTTATTGTTATTATAATTATCCACTACTTATTATAATTAGCTACTATTATTAGAATCAATAAGTAATTATGTAACGACTTTTCACAATTAACTAATTGTTATTATAATTTGCTACTAATTATTATTAACTAGTTATTATTGTTACTAAAATTAATGACTAATTATTATTTTCACAATTAACAGATTATTATAATTAGCTAATTGTTATTATAATTAGCTAATTATTATTCTAATTAACTTGTAATTATTAAGTTGTTTGGCTACAAATATTAATATTTATGTATTTAACCAATAAAACTCCTTTTGCTTTTGGTTTAAGAAGGTAGAAGACCTGTCATAGCCCCAGGGATTGTTGGTAGGGCTGCTAGATCAATGACAAAATAAAGTACCGGTACAAGTATTAAAATAAACGAAGCATGGCCTCCTCAAAATAAGGCTGCGGCCATGCACATGAAAAGTGTGATTGTAATGCGGCCCATTTCACACATGTTACAGTGTGTTTGCGCTGTGATTTAGCCAATATTCTGTCATTGGAGTGCATGCTATCCTTGCCAAAAATGTTATATACTGCCTATTTGCAGTATATACTGCCAGAGGCTTATGCTACACTGTGACGGATGGCAATAAGTGTGAAAAGTGCACGTGCATCGGCCTGCGTTTCACGTGCGTTACCGGCCGTTTGTGCTGCGATTCGTGCAATAGTCCGTTATCGGAGTACATTCGATCTGCAAAAAAATGGGGATCACATGCAGATCGGTGATCACATCACATTGCAAGCATGCTCTTATTGTTTCCTATCACATTTCGTCTTATATTATTGAGTGTTCTTAAAGCTTGCTATGGTTATAATCTCAGCTGATGCATTTTTATACCCTAAAAATCTTTGCCTTTAGAAATGTCCCTAAATTTTAAATTGACCATCAGCACACAAGATTCTTTTATGTAATAAAGAACATATTGGAATCCTCCAAAAGGCTGTGTACACATGGGCCAGTCCCAACTGACCGTCCGCCGCTAGCGAGTGGTCAGCCGGGGTTACTGTCAGTCGCAGTGAATCTAGCTGCAGCCGACAGTTTGTGCGGTCCATAGGAGACAGCACGGTCGGCAGTTATTTTCCGACATGTCTGATCGCCCGTTTGTCTGATCCAATGTTGCCCTGACTACCAAGGGCATTTTTAAAAGGAATATAAATGACTTAAATCTCTGTTTCTCTTATCTCATAATTACCTGGCACCTCCTGAGTTGATCTGTTGATATGATAGTTGACTTCTCACTTTGTGCACATTGCAGCACAGTCTTTCATTCCAAAATCATTTGGAGACCATAGTTCCCCTTTAACTGCATAGAAGAAATCAGGAACATGGAGAACAGATTATTTTAAAGGACTTGTCCACTAAAATCAAGAACAGCCTCTAAAATCTGGAAACCGTTATACTTACACAGCTCAAAGCTGCTTCTACAAAGAGATATCCTCCTCGATTTCTCAATTTTCTAATGCAGCTCCTGACTTTTCCAGGTATTCTCTGCAGTCATGGCTGGGACAGGTGATTTCACAGCCAATGACTGCTGAGTATTCTCTGAGCTTTCTCTCCAGTGCTCAGGAGTGGTTAGAAGTGGTTTTGAGCTGTCTAAACTTGATTTCGGGGTTGAACATGCCCTTATTCCCATACTGAACTATAGTAAACCTGTTTGTTGAAGTGAAGTTGTAGTTTGGAGAAAGCTGCAGGTTGTTTTTTACTGGATTAGCACTGAACCTTTGCACATCAGGTATAACTGGTAGTTCTAAATTTATCTCCAGTCTGGATTTGCAGTCAAGTAGGTTCCTGAGTTGCCTGGTGACATGAGACACCTGCACAGCCAACAGTTAATTAGGATAAATATTCTTCTTCCTCCTGTTTCTTTTCCTGCAAACATAGGGTCATATTGACTTATTGACATATTGACAAATTTTGCCCATGCAATTGATCTATAGCAACCAATCTAATGTTATCTAACTGCAGTATAAAAAGCTAACTTCTTATTGGTTTCAGCAAATAACACAGGCAAAATTGTGCCCCTCTTATTAAATAATCACCATAGTGTACCACATGTCTATCACACACATTGGAATAGTTAAAGGGCACCTACAACAAAAACAAAACTGTTGTAAATATGCAAGTACATTTCTTAGGAAGGTAGAAATTTTAGAAGCCAACTGTGGAGGTAGAAGTTTGCATTCCTATCTCCTGGGAAATATACTTGCATATTTAAAAAGTTAAAGTTTTGCTATGGTAGCCCTTTAATCTAGCAATGGTTTATTTGCTTGTGTAAATCTGTAATCACAGTGCTATGTATAGACAAAATAAAAGATTTAAAGAGGTATTGTTTAGGAATTACGTAACGTTACTGTTGCGATTTATTATTTCCACAGCTCGTCCTTTCTTCTTGTCACAGTGTACAATGTTCTATTGGTTTTTAGATTAACTTGTTACATATTCCCAATCTGCATGGGTCAGATTTACTTTCTATTATTTATTTCCAGTGGTATCTGTACTTACTTGAAATGATTACAGTGATGACATAATACAATACTAAATCTGGCAGTGTGCGCTGTTTTATACACATATCAACACAACTATCCAAGTTTTAGACCCATTTTGAGAGATCTGCCCTAAAGTTCTAGCCCGCTGAGTAATGTGGTGCAAGGCTGCATTGATTGCAAACGGATTTCCTTGTGTTAGAAACCGATACTTTCTAAATATTTTCAATAAACAACTTCCCATCATTCCTTAACTGCACTTTGCCGTTGGTGAATGCTGGGATTTGTAGTCTAACTACATTAGCAAACCTGCTAGGTTAATTTCGGTTTCACATCCAGTAAAAACTGAGAGAGCCTTTATCGGCTTTTTGTAAAGTCACGTTAACCAATGTACCAAGCGTTAATGTGACTTTAAGACACAACTAACGGCAGTTGCGACATTACACAAAATTTGTGTCAAGCAAATGCCACAACCAATGTACTGAGCCGTTAAAGGCTCTTTAAGACGTAATCTCTAACGCCAGCAGATAGCTGGCCTTAAAGATTTGCAAAAGGCAAACTCCAGTGACAATGCACTGAGAGCCACTATCAGCTCAGTGCATTGCCTAAAGGGGGCAATAGAGTGTAGCGACTCTCGGTACATAGCCCTGTTGGTATTTGTAACTTCAATAAAAGTTAAAAATGGTGCTAATTTTGTCCCAACCAATCAGATCTTATTTAACATTTGAAATCTAACATCTGATTGGTTGGGGCATAATTTGCACCATTTTTAACGATAAGGGGGGTTATTCAATAAAAGTTCTTATTGTTTAAAATGGTGCTAATTTTGCCCCAACCAATCAGAACTTATGTAACATTTGAAAGCTAACATCTGATTGGTTGGAGTAAAATTAGCACCATTTTAAACGATAAGAACTTTTATTGAATAACCCCCTAGAACTTTTATTGGATAACACTGAAATTGTATTTAGATATTGATTACCATGCACTGAGCTGTTAAAGGGGAACTGTGGTCCAAAAATGACTTAAGGTAAATTGATAGGAATTGCTCTCCTGAGAATTTTTGCAATTTATTTTCATTGTTTATTTTACATAGTTATTTACATTTTAGTGTGTGATATGGCAGCAGCAACACCAGGTCTCCTGCACTTCCTGCTTACTGCTCTAAAACCTGTCAGTCAATCCGCCCTGTGTCTCCTTCCCTTTGCAGCCCCCCTGTTTCCTCCCACTCATGGACCCCATGGTCCCTCCAGTTGCTGGCCCCCCTTGGCCCATTCCCTTACAGCCCCATGGCCTCACCCACCCATGGGTGCCATGGCCCTGCCCACTCACGGGTGCCATGGCCCCGTCCACCTGTGGGTGCCTAAGTCCCACCCACTCGTGGGTGCCTAAGCCCCACCCGCTCACAGGTGCTTCTTTGGATTCAGAGGGAGAACTATGTTTTCACATAGTGGGAAAGAAGGGCTGTAGATTCCCTTACCTTCCCTGTCAGGACTTCACACAGCAGAGAGGAGGAGGGACTTCCTGTCTCCCTCACACACTGAGGGAGTCTGAGGATGTGCTCGCCGGCAGCACTGTGCAGGAGAAGCCTTAGGAATGTCACATGTCAGCCTCCCACCCATTAACTTTCTGGTCAGTCATTTCTTTATATCTTGGGCTGTGGAGCACGTAGAAAGGTGGTTGATGGCTCGTTTTAAAGGTAGGAAACTGGCCTCTCATTTAAACTCAACTTGTTTGGAGACCACAGTTCCCCTTTAACTCTATCTCTATATCCAGTAACAACTAGGCATCAGGGCTGCAGACTGCCTATTTAGGCAGCCCAGCCAAGAACCCAAATCCTACATTAGACCTGTTGCAATTGACATGTTTTGAAAAATCATTACCTGCAAGTTCAGTATACCTCACTAAGGAACAATTGTATATTGCCTCTTATACAAAACGATTGGTCCAAGATTTTAGAACCAATCAGATTTAATAATCATTCTACACCAATCATATTTTGGGAGTGTGTTTATGCAACACTAATAAAGATAAAATATCATGGAAGCTTAAGGTTCGTACACACTTGTGATCCTGGGTGCCGACCTGTGAAGCACGATGTGTATGAATGGCCATTTCGGGCGATAATCGTGCCGTGTATGGGCACTTTATCAGCTGAAATGGGCATTCGGGCGAGAATCGTTGCTCAACTGGCCGAGAAAGTGCCCATACACAGCATAATTATAGGGCGAAATGACTGTTCTTATAAATTGTTCTTTGCAGGTCGGCACGCGCAATCCCGTGTGTACGAACCTTTCATTTTATTCAGCAGTTAGACAGGAATTGTATTTAGGTATGAGGTCTGCAAGACTGTGTGGACTGCTTTGGGCTCCTTAGTTATGTACTAAATACAAATAACTGTAGTTTTTTTATTAGTGTAAGAAAATAGTAGAAATTTGGCATAATGTTTACTAAGCCAAATGTTTTCATTTTCTGGCCCAAAGCCTACACCAAATTAGAGACTATTGCAGATGTAATTGGATTATCTCTCCTAACCTTTCCAACAGCAGGTAATGGTGTGGGGGGGGTGTTTTGAAAACAGACAGCTGTGTGGGGAAATTAATTCCATGCCTCTAAATCTCTGCAATAATAAGGAAAAAAGGTTCATGTAAATAGCTCAATATACAAAAAGTGAATGATTGGGGAGTTGTTTTGCATGGTTTATTAAAGGGAAAGTTCAGTGGAAATTTTTTTTTTTTTTTAAATTCTTAGTATATTTTATGTATACCTACGGTAGTTATTCTACTGGAATAGAATGGATCATGGGCAATACCATAACTGTCTCTACTAAGGGTCCTGCACACAGCAAGTCAGTATTTCGGAAGCATTTATTTATACACAGACAAAATGCGGAATTGGCAGATTAGTGTCATTAGGATGGAAAAATACTGCTCTATTTTCTTAAATGTCTATGTATTTGCGCTGAACGTTCCCTTTAACTTTTCAGTTGCCTCCATTGCAATAACAATTAGAAAGGGAAAGTTTAAGTATAAACTTTGAATTTGGCTTGAAAGACTGCATTTTGGAAGGGAATTTCAGTGTTTGTGCTGCAGATTTTAAAACTCAATAATGACAATGAAGAGGACATTGTTGTTTTTTACTTACCCTTTAAATATGTCACATGCATTAAAAGGTAGGTCAGTTGGTGTGTGTGTATTCATATCAGGTTGGGAGATAAAATACTAACTTTTTTGATGATTGGTCAAAATGAGTTTTTTTAACTTTAGTTACCCTTTACGTATGGCTGCCATAGTAATGGATAAGTAGATCAGTAGGTGTGTGTACCCGTGTTTGGTTGAGAGTTAAAAAAAAAACTTTTTTGATGATTGGTCAAAATTAGTTTTTTTTACTTTAGTTAGTTTAGTATGGCTGCAACAGTAATGGAGGGGTACTTAAAGTTACCCTTTAAGTATGGCTGCCACAGTAATGGATAAGTAGATTAGTAGGTGTGTGTACCTGGGTCTGGTTGAGGGGGTATGTCTTTTTTGTGTTTACAACCATAAAACTATCTTTTATTGAGGATAAATCTAAATTAGTTTTTTTGACTTTAGTTACCCTTTAAATTTGGCTTCCATGGGAATGGAAAGGTAGGTCAGTAGGTGGGTGTACCTGAGTCTGTGTGAGGGGTTGGGGGTATCACCATTTGTATTTATGACCATGAAAAAAAATGTTTTGAAATATCCACATTTGAGGATTGTTACCATTATAGTCTATGGGAAAAAATGTCCAGAAATTTGCCGATAACACAGTAACGCTTCCGCGGATTCCTTAGCTAGAAGATTGCACACTTCTCCTATATGCCCCGCTGGTAAGTATAGGTCTTAGCTAAAAGAGAAGTCATTATGGATAAGTGTAAATGTAATTAATTTGGTGGCTGATTTATTGTGACCATATTATGAAATGTTAATGTTTTAGAACTATGTATATGAACCTGAATGGATACTGTAATTCCCAACTCTTATCTCTGAAATCAGCAGCATTGTGGAGAAATCATCTGTAGGTTTATAGCATTTCCTAAATAAAACTGGATTGGACCTTCACTATAGATGAACCAAAGGTCACATTCCCAGATCCATTTGTCCTCGTACCGAGCCTAAAGGTGGCCACATTGCCGATAATGGGTTAATCACGTTGGGGGCGACCACGTTTACCCAGTATCGCGTATAGGCGGTGTGTAAGGACCGAAATCCGACTGACCGCAATGCCGACGAATGACCGTAGTCGGGAAAGAAAGAAATTTCCAGACCATTGGAAAAGTAAAGGGAGCCAGTACTATCAGTCTGCGTATGGGCGTTTGGTTTGGTCGGTTGTGTGCGGACAGATACCAATGTGATTTGTCGGCACAATGCGATGGGGATCTGGTGTATGGCCACCTTTAGAGACTCTAAAGGTAAGCATAGAATCTGTTGGTACACATGCGCATACATGGTCCTGACCAATACCCATACGCGGCCGGGCATATCGTCTAGCTCTTCTACAGTAGAAGGGAGCTGATACTGATGAACATTTCTGTTCGAAACGACCAATGTTGATGCCACCCACCCCCACACCTTGCCGATACTTACCAAATTCCATCGGACACGACATCGGATGTATCAACACCGTGTATGCATGCCGTAAGTCTATTGCATCCTTTAGAAGTAGCAACCAGGAACTACATTTGGCTCCCTGTTGGGTTAATAAACCAGCTTATCAGCCATTTGCATAAAGAATGGCTGATATGTAAACACCATGGATAAAGAAGAAGAATCTATACACATATAATACCAACACTGGAACCTGTGCATTAATAATAAAAGGTACCTGTTACACTAATAAAGCTGTCTGTTCCATGACATCCAGAGTTCTCAGCAATGTCTATACTGGTGGTACATATCTTTGCATCTGAAATGCTCACCTCTGCTGATAGAACATCATTCCTGCTTTTAGCCTGTCACATGATAGACTCACACACCTGCAAATAATCTTCCCAGGGGAAAGATCAGTGGGTACAGTGTAGAATGGATTGAACAGTCTCAGCTGGAGGGAAGTTACATATTCCCTGGTTGTGTGCTCACTGTGGTGTAATTAACAATGATCTCAGAAGCAAAATAAAGAGGAAGTGTTGGAGGAATAACTGTGTATAAATATCTACAAAATCGATCCCAAACCTTTAGTTTATTTAGCCTGTGCACAGAAAATTCTTTCTTATCTTATTTATATTTATTATTATTTATTTATTCTATTAGTATCGTGATCAGATTATATTACAGATAGATAAAGCCTTAAATGACATGTCCACCCTTAAAACAAAAAAAATGGTGACTTGTCAATTATTCGCCCTTAACCCTAACTGATATTTTTACCATTAGTAGACAGATATTTATGATAAATTCTCTTTCATTCTGGCAAAGGTATCTGCCTTCTCACTCTGAGCTTTTTATAAGCTTAAGCATGTGCAGTCATGACTGTGATGTCAGTTGTCACAGCCATGATTGACATGGAGGGAGGAGCCAGCTTACTCGCCAGAATAGAGGTGATAATTATCCTTATATGGTTTGTATATGGTTAGTAATACATCTAGTTATCCTTATATGGTTTGTATATGGTTAGTAGTCTAGTGTGCTGAATATATCAGTTGTGGTTGGGGGCAGGTAAATGACAAGTTTTAAGGGTAGACATGCCTTTTAAAGGACAACTATACAGTAAAAAAAAATTTTTAAAACTATTTAAAAGTATCTGGGGTAGTAAGGTTGGATTGATTATTCCTACCTCCCAATAACATTTTGAGCAGAGTAAGCACAAACAGTTTTCATTTGTCAGGTTAGTGTCCTAGAATTTCCTGTATTAAAGATGGTGCTGAGGAAGCACCGAGGAAACCTGACAAAAGCAGTTTTCTCTGTGCTAAAATGTTCCTCCCCTATGCATTTTGTTTTGGAAATGTTGGCAACTATGGGTATGTAACCCAGGGGCAATGAACAACTGGGTATCTTTTTCTTCAGTTAAAGGCAGCCAATGATTTGTGTGGGGGGTGAGGGTGCCTGCAGGAGTCTCAGAGATCATTCATGCGGCTGCAACTTGGGTCCTGGTGAGTGACTTTGATAACTTTGTCTGGCTGTGAAAGCACATCTTATTTACCAGTCTTTGTGGGCTAAACATGGAAGCATCTTATATTTACAAGTCTGTGTGGGCACATCTCATATTTACCTATTTACCAGCCAGTGTAAATTGTAAAAGTCAGCGCTCTAGTTCACCAGCCATTGTAATGTCAGTCCTCCAGTTCACCAGCCATTGTAAAGTCAGACCTCCAGTCCATCTGCCAGTGTTAAGTCAGCCCTCCAGTTTACCTCCCAGAGCTAGTCAGCCCACCACACTCACCTCCACAAGCTATGTCCACCTCCAGAAGTCATGCCCACTTTTAATTGCGCCGCAGGAAGATACAGGGACGGCAATAAATATTTGCTTCAGATGACAACATTTCCAGAAAAGCTGAAGTAATCAAAAATAGTAGCAGACCTGACACACCCTAAAAACAATTTATTCTTTCTTTATTAATTTTAAAAAAAGGATTTTTGCCTGAATTGGTAATTTCTTCTGCTCCTGCTGAGTTTAACTTTTCTAGACACTTGTCTGACAAATCTACCGCTGATCTTATCTGGCAGATTCACAGCTTATGGCTGCAGAAAACATTTTACGTTTCATCAACAATGCAGAACAGAAAAATTGGTTTCCATGCAGGCCCAGAAAAGTCACTAAATAAGATTAGCTGACAATGCTGTTAACCCATAATGCTGTTAAACCAGCACATCTCATTTGTCAGAGACAGCACCTACCATGCTATTTAGTGATAGATTGTTTATATGTGTTTATACTACATTTTTGGACCCTATCTGTGCTTTATTTCTTATGATGTCATCTGCTAACATAGATAAAGTAATCTGTCTGTCCCCATCACTTCCTCAGCTGATAATCATTTTATATCCTAAACCAAGACCAATGTCAGCCTTTTCTTTTCAGCTGACGAAATACTTATAAATCCAGGTGATTCAGCATGTTTCTCAGGTATAATATTTCATCCTATCTATCTTTTTTTTATCAACAACCTTGCTAAAACATTATTTTCTAATATATAATAATAATATATAATAATAAACCAATCTCTCAATCAACTACTAATTTTCTTATACTTGCTCTCACTCTATGTCACCTGGACTACTGTAACCTTCTACTAACTGTCCTTCTCTCCTTTGACAAAATCTTATTGGACACTCTTGCTGTCATTCAGCATCAGAATTTTAGTATCACCCCAGTAGACTATAGCTACATACAAATGTGCAATCATGGGCTTGACCTGCGGCGCAAGACTGGTAGACAAATGGCCGTTAATGTCGAGAATAATTTTGTGTATGTATGGTCGGCTGTTATAACAGCATGTCCTTCTCTATGGATATGTGAAAGCAATTATTTCAGTAACATGGCTAAATTATTTTAAGCCCAGCTACCAATTCAAGGTTTGCTTTCTTCAGCTGGGTCCTATTCTACCAGTATTTGCCCTTTACATTCTGCTCTTTGAGACTAGTCCAGATTATATATTATTTAAAAATTCCATTAGTAGTAGCATTGGAAGTTGAAGACATTCATCCACCTACTTCAACCTTTTTAGCCTCCCCCAGAACCCCACCTAACATTTGATCCAGATGAAGAAAAAAAAACGTCATGAAGGGGAAAACATTCCTTTTAGAAAGTTTCCCTGGATCAACAAGATCTAACAGAGATATACCGTATATACTCGAGTATAAGTCGAGGATTTTAGGCTTTAAAAAAAAACTAAAAATCGAACCTCAACTTATACTCAAGTCACTCACCTGTAGATCCTGTGATCTGGCTGCCGCTCGCTTCCACATACACTCCTTCTGATGGCTGACGTCACTACTCGGTGCCGGTCTCGCTTCGAGGTGCCGAGTAGTGATGTCAGGCGCCAGAGTGGAGTGGATGCGGTGCCGGATTGCCTGCTACTGCTTTCTTTCTCCCGGTAAGCTGTATACAGGAACAAAGTTAGAGCCTGGTAACGCCTTTGGCTTTATAACATATATCCTGCTTCTGTAGTGAATGAATGGTAGTAAGTAGTCAGTAGGGGAGGGGAGGTTGAACAGGCACAGTGTGTGTCTCAGTCAATGTCACAGTGGGAGCTCCTAACAATCAATCTCATCCTCTCTTCATGTCCTGGCTTCACCTTTTAATTTACTGAAGAAGGATGCAAAGTGAAATTCTTTTATGCCATACATCTATCTGTCTGTCTATTTGATGTTTGGAAACTACAACTCCCAGCAACTAAAGTATGCTGGGAGTTGTAGTTTCCAAACATCTGGAGAGCCAAGGAATGATGGTAACTGTTGAATAACTCCATTTAAAGAGCAACTAATGTCAAAAAACTATACAGAACCAGGAGGATGGTACCTATTGTGAAAGATTGCCTTCTGATTCTGTATTGTTTTGAGTCTTTAGTTTCCCTTTAAATGGACAGCAGAATTCCCATACAGTAGTCCCATAGAGTAATAGCCAAATCCTGTATGACTATTACTGTATGGGAATTCTGCTGTCCATTTAAAGGGCAACTAAAGACTCAAAACAATACAGAATCAGAAGGCAGTAGTGGTCACTTTCTACCCTCAACTTTTTAATACATTTTTTAGGTAAAAATAGGTACCTCGACTTATACTCAGATCGACTTATATTCGAGTATATACAGTAATACCTGTTTCCCCATAAATTACTGTAAAAACCATACTCCCCAATGTAATAGCCGGTAAGTGTGGGTTTAGCTGGGCATAAAACAATTTAGCTAGTTACAGTCATTTTATGGAGGCTGTCTTGTCTCTTGCAGCATGCTCAGTTCATTACACGTTAAGTTCCCTTTTACTGCTACAAAGAAACGTGTATCAAATGGGGCTGTAACGATGTGCTACTTGCTGGACATGGGCCTCAGACAGGTAAGAAGGGTGAATCTGCCCTTTTACATCCCCCTTGTGTGTATTAATACCAGTAATATTAAATTTTTAATTTAGAAACGTTTCCAGCCCACTTTCAAAGATATTCAGTGAACTTGCCATTAGCACATCTGCTGGAAGACACTTCCACAGATTCACCATTCTCACTGTAAAGAAACCTTTCCTAACCTGAAGATGAAACTTCTTTTCGGCTGATTTTAAAGGATGTCCAAAAGTCCTCTGATATGATCTATTGGTGAACAATGCACCAGAGAGTTTATTGTACGGACCATTAATATATTTGTATAAACCTATCATATTCCAGTGCAAGCTCCGCTTTTCCAATGTAAAAATAACTGAATTGTCAAGCCCCCTCAATTCCCCTCATTAATTTAGTTGCCCTTCTCTGAACTGCTTCCATTTCCAAGATGTCCCTTTTGTATATGGGATTCCAAAACTGCACTGCATATTCCAAATGAGGCCTTACCAGTGCCTTGTAAAGAGGGAAAATAATATCGTTCTCCCTTTAATCTATTCCCCTCTTTATACAAGACAATATCTTGCTAGCTGTTTCTACCTGGCATTGTTTGCTACAGCTAAGTCTGTTATCTACCAGAACCCCCAAATCTTTTTCCATTAGACATTCACTTAACACAGAGTTATTTATGGTGTAGGCAGCTGAAGTTTTGTTTAAGAATATGTATGCTGGAAGTTTTGTTTTTTTAATTGCTTATTACTGGAAACTATAATTCTCCCCTACTATCACTATATTTTTTTTTGCTGACTAAGATCAGTTCTTGAGACAGAGTGCATGTATAATCCCCTAACAAAGTCTCCAGTATCTTCCCCGCCACTAATGTTAAACAGGTCTATAGTTACCAGGATGTCAGCGACTACATTTTTTAGTTTTCAATCATTTTTTATTTTCTTTTATCTTTTTATCATGTCTCATTTGAACAATTTTACATTAAACATTTGGCTTCACGGTGTCAACATTTTTTGCAAAGAAACACAGCATAGAAGTATATTCAGTTCCATGTCTGTTCACAAAACATTATTATTTTTATACCGATTTACGTAACATATGAACTCATGTGCCACCTTCACCAAATGTTATTATATAATCTCATTTGGTCTTGAATTGTGTGAGAGGCATGACCCTAGATATAGCCTGAGGCACTGAAAGGTTCTGGGTTCTCCAGTTTGCCCCTATGTGTATTTTTGTACAAAATATTATATTGTACCCATCTATTTTTTATGGGTGCTTAAAATTGTAATTGCTTAACCCAGAAGGACAATGCCAAGGGGTTTTAATATCTCTATAGTAGTAAGTTCTGATACATGCTTGTGAAGGTTCTCATTCATCCAGGTCATGGTATATCTGTTGTATTCAATTAGATCAACTGGATCTAAGTTCTGATACAATATCAAATATACTCTCTGAGACCTGATGATCTTTTGGGCATTTACATTTTTTTAAAGTTCAGTGGAAAATATTATTTTTTTAATTTTTTTTGTTTATATTATGTATACATAGTTATTCTACATATTCTCTTTCATTCTGAAAAATCAGTTGAAATGATAACCCTTACTATTTATTCCCTGCTGTTGACATTAATGAGATGACATTTCAGGTTCTTCTTCCCAGGATGCACCACTTTCTTGGAATGTTCCTAACAGTAATTTCTACTGATTGGCTGTTGGATGGGTCAAACATGCTCAGATCTCTACTGAGCAACTGAATCAACCCAGGCGCTGGGTCAAGGACAAGACCATAACGGTCTCTACTAGGGGTCCTGCAAACAGGAAGTCAGTATTTCGGAAGCATTTATTAATACACAGAAATGGCTGAATGGGCAGGTTAAGGTCTGCTCTTTCTGCTCTTTTTTCTTAATACTATATGCATTTGCCCTTTAAATATAGGTATTATAACTACTTTTTTCCAACACAGCTGCATTCACCAGAAAAAAGTGAATCTAAAAAAAAAATAAGGAACAGTGGTCTAGATAAAACTGAACCAAGCTCCTTTAAGATCCAAAGATATATTCCACATGGTCCTCGGGCTTTGTTGATCTTAATTTTGTCAAATTGTTCTGCCAGAGTGAATATTATTCTTTCATACCACTCTTATTTTTACGGTCTCTGCTAAGACTAGGTTGCACCATCATAGCCCCTTTTATTAAATAGTCCCACATTCTCTGTCCTCATCTTTTTACTTTTTATAGTACTAAATATATACTATATAATACTAAAATAACATTTTGTGGTTGGTCATGCTTTGTTCAGCTATCTGTACTTTATTTTCTATTTTAGGCTTAAATATACTATCGGAGAGATGTTATATGCAAACCGGTGTTTCTCACCTGCCTGAGTTCCCACAATGCATTAATCCCTTTTTGTACTGCGTTGCGGGATCCTGCCGAGGTAAGATGCGCAAAACTTGACGTAAAAACCCTATATTACATAGGCTGCACTATGGAAATAGCACAGACACCACAAAGTTAATGTAAAACTCACACTAACCTATAATAATAGGCTTCACTATACGATAATCATTTGATAGTTTATACATTACGATAAACATTTGATCTGATTGCCAGAAAGAAAAATGTCTCAATGGCTGAGCAAATTTTGGAACTCTCCCATGGGTCAGCATTATACCCTGATGGTTAATTTTACCTATACACTTCTACAGCACTTCTACAGTGGTCCCTCCTCCTTTCTCCTTTCACTAATGATAGGACCCACGTTAATTTCTGTGCAGTAGGACTGGTTTAATGAGAAGTGTCATAGGTTTGCCTGTGCCTATTCATTCACAGCAATCAATCAGAAGTTATCGGATGTTTTCTAACTGCTGTAAAAATGTTACATCTGATTGGTTGAGGACGATAATTAGCACAGGCAAAGTTTGCACCTCTTATTAAATAAGCCCTTCCTGTTTTTGAACTGCATCTAGGATATAAAATCATCTGATTTCTGCTAACCCCGACTTCCTTATCGTTTAATTGACACACTGTTGTGCCATGGCAGTTTGTGTCCACACTCACACCAGGGACTGGTTTTATTGTTGATTGATTAATTTCTTCTGCTTTTGTTGTGCTACGATACTTGTCATTTCTTCATTTTATGATGTATACGTATTGTTACCACTAAACAAAGAACAAAATCCCCTTAATACAGAATAAATATTATCAGGGAGATTCAATAAAAGTTCTTATCGTTAAAAATGGTGCTAAATTTGCCCCAACCAATCAGATCTTATTTAACATTTGAAAGCTAACATATGATTGGTTGGGGCAAAATTAGCACCATTTTTAACAATAAGAACTTTTATTGAATAGCCCTGTCCTCCTTCTAATCTCAAGGGATGCCCTATGTAAGGTTGAAGTCACACTATAATGCATCCGAGCCCTCTGGAAACGCACACACGAGCATGCATGCAATTGCACAAAAAATGGGGATCACATGTTTTCTGATTAACGTATCACAACACAGCAGCGCACCTAGTGTGGCCACAACAATTGGGCCACATTAGTGTGTACTTTGTAACACACGATCAGATTGCATGTTAAAACACTTTGATGTGGCCTAGCACTAAAGCTCCATTTAATATTTAAGTTAAATCTCCAGACTGACCCTATATAGTGTTGGTCTTTGTAGTCATTAGAAATTGGTCCATTCCAACAGAAAGCCTTTTTATTATACCCACACCATTTTTTTTTAAACAGGAAAAGCTTAATTTACACAAACACTAAATTAAGGTCCCCGAGGCAAAAAAAATATCACTTACTGCATTGCTTTATTATACTCTACAATAGGTGAACACAAACTCATTTATACCACAAAAAACTTATATTTCCCTGTGGTTTCCTCTTTTTTCTTTGTGCCTATTTGTGTGATCTAAATAAATGTTAGTCAGCTGTAGTACGTATTGGTTTCTCTGTATGGAGCCACACACTGCGGTTTGCAGAGAGCATAGACATTAATTAAAGAATACAGTCATTATTTATATGGTAATACAAAAACTAGGCAGCCATTCTGATAATGAAACTGACACTATGGTGTATAGTATTGATTGCAATGGTACTGGCATCTAGATGGAGACAGTGCTGGTGGTCTGAGAGATAGAACAACATTGAAATAAATAGATTAATCTATGTCTCATCTCTCATTTTGAGGTGGGTGCTGGGAAATTTACCGTACTAAGATTTGTGCTTTATTTCCCAGCATTCCAGTGTCATACAGTTTGGTCACTGACCATTATGTTCTTCACACATGCTCAGTCCCAAACTACTGCAGGAACGTGATACGGCAGGTGACTGAGGCCACACAGTTATCTTAATCTGGATTTCAGGGGGGTTTAATTTACTTGAAAGTCGTTTTCTGGAATTATATTTTACATATACTCTTAAGGAAGTGTATAAAATAATGCATTGAGCCATTAAAACCATGATAAAACCTGTTCTTTGAAGGGGTGCAGAGCAACAACATTACTGTTGTCCTTTTAACTTTTTCAGCCTACCCATGATCCCTTATCCCTACCTACAGTTGATCCAGAGGAAGACAAAAAACAACCCCAGCCAGAAAAAGTTGGCCACTAAGTTGAGTTACATACCTGATATCAAGCCCTCCTGTCACTTCCTACCTCTCCTCCTCCCCAAACCACTGGTTCAGACATGCTTAATATCTTTAATACGGTGCCCTTGGATAATTGCTGTATTATTTTGTACAATGCGGCCTTTAGAAGAAATATTCACAAACAAATGATATGGAATTCCAATCAAATATTGAAGGGTGATCCCATATTTATTCTGCAGAGCAAACACAGCTCGACGTTTCGGACCAAGTGCCTTTCTCAAGTGCTTGATATGGGATCACCCTTCAATATTTGATTGGACTTCCATATCAATCATTTGATCATGAATATTGCTTATACACCAGCTAGGAGATGGCTGGTTTGTGGAATGTTTGACCCATACCACTTACACGGATTCGCCTTTAGAGGAAATCCACAGCCCAAGATGCTGGGAGATCTGTTGTCACCTAGTCCCTTTGGTAGTACCGGGTCCCTCAATGTTATGTGGGTGGTTGTAACCAGATTGGTTAGTCAGTATGCAGCTCAAACAGTATGGCAACTCCTTGGGTTTATTTAACTAATTGGGAAATGTGATACTAATGTGTAATTAATATTAAATGAGTTTAGGGTTACTAATTATAGATGACAGGGCAATGAAGACCAGGGGGACGAAATAAGGAGATATTAGAATTATGGGTCCCTCCTGCTATTGTCCTCTACATATCCTGAGATATAGTTATATTTTAACAGCTGGAGGGCAGCAGGTAGGGCATACAGAATGTCAATACCACATTGCAATGTCATTTCATTCATAAAATGTTCAGTTGAAGCTTTCAGGTGTCTTTCCAGTCTTGTGAAGTTGTAGTACCACGACTGGCCTGCACACCGATGGGGGCGCTGTGTGACCAGACAAGTGGAGCTGGGTGGAGGAGGAGGGACAAGTTCGCACCTTACGCTGTGTCTGAGCCCCAGACCTGCACTGACTCCCCTGGGACTGAGCTGCTATCTCCTCCCGCTGGTGATGGGGGGCGATGAGAGGTAGGACCGGGCTACTGAAAGTTCGGAGCGCAAAGCAAGGAACCCAAAGAAGGAGGGAGGGACCATGGCATCTAAGGAGAGACTGTACGAGCTCTGGCTGCTCTACTTCACCAAGGTAAGGGGCTCCCTGGGGGCTGATCCAGGGTAACCAGGAAAGGGGCCAGCCCTGCACTGGGACATGCACTTACCTGGAACAGGGGCAATAAGGCACCTCTCCTCTTCCAACAACTCCCTGCCACCCACACACCCAACTATGGGAGGTGCCAAGTGATCTCCAGCAAGCAACCTGGGTCCAAAGGCAAGGGGCTGCCAGGTGCTTGGTATCTGGGAAAGGGGTTGCTAGGTTCATAGTAGCTAGGGTAGGGGCTGATTGTAAATATAGGGTGGACGGTCAAGTGTGTTCCATGTGCAGAGGATCTGGGCTAGGGGCTGCCAGGCGCTGGGTAGGATAATGACAGGCGTGGATCACACTGTATATACTTGTTTGCACATGTGTGCTGACTGTACCAGGTGTGTTCTGGCTAAACATGGTGATGCTGTGGGTGTGCTGGTCCAAGGTGTGTTCTATATTAAATGACATATCTGGGGTACCAGCATGCTTTTGCCAGGTCTAGGCACTATTTATTTACCTCTTGTTCCCCCCCAAGCCTTTATCTATGGATCCTGATCCCCTTTCTGTGCTGAATCCTCAGTATTTCCTTCTCCCCCTGGATCTGGTGCTGCCCAAGGTAAGGGAAATTTTCCTATGTTCTTTCTTGTACCAATGTTCTGTTCCATGCACCTGGCACAGTTTAATCTATTTGTCACCACCGTGAGTTACCATCCTACCCAGGGAAGTGACGAGTAACGTGGCAGGGTCATTATCATGATCTTATTAGTCCAGTGTGAATCGGCATGACTGCACTGGAGCCTGTATTTACCTGGATCCGGTTCTAAACCTAATTAAACATATTGAGATAATACAGCTTATTGCAAATGGATCTCTGAGTAATGCATTGCGGTGTTATGTAATTATATGTTATTATTCATATTTTCTAGTCACCAAACAATCTCCCTGCTCCTCTAACTAATGGTATTTAGCTATTTAGCTTTGCATAATGAATTACTGTATTGATTGCTGTGTTTCTCCCCCCTGGCTGTTAGACCATCATTAGTTGTGATAATAAATATAGATATTATCTTTTAGAATCAATACTGGCCCTGACAGAAGTCTAAACTGCGTTACACAGCTACACAGACACTTGTGGTGGGTATAAATCTGTATGAGGGGTGTTAATTTCACCTACACACCCGACTATTTACTGTCAGTTTTTAACTGATTGTGATTGCCAGAGTTGGTATTAGTTGGGTGACTTTAAGAATGACTGGTTCATTCGGTGCAAGATGTATGGCAACGCCTACCCAGAAAAAATAGAAAAAATAAAGGGAACATATGCTACATTTGTGAATCAGTGGTGCGTTTTTTCTTTGTTATGATATCTATGGCATTACAAACTTTTTTGTGATAAATTAAAGACTGATTGCATTGTTGAATAAAGATCAAGGCTGATTTTTTAAAGACATGTCCTGCAAGTTCAAGTCCCCATTAATGATACCTACATATCTAAAGCCAGTCATGCATGCAGGGCTGGGAACAAGCATTTTTGCTACCCCAAGATACATTGTGGATATTAATTAGTTTTATTGCTGTTCAGACAGGTCACAAACAGGCATTAGGGAAATGAGGGGAAGGTAGAATTCACTGAGCATGTTCAAAAGTGTATCTTGTAGATGACCAGGAAGAGGAGTTTTCTAGACATGGCTAGACATGTGTAGAATTTTTAGGAAATTCCTAATTTTTAGGAATATTTAAAAATGTGTACAGCCCTTGCCCACAGTCAAGTCCAGTTCCAATCGAACCAACTCTGCAAGAAATGTACCCTCCCCTCCTTACCCTGGGCACAGCTTAGGAGAAGGGGGGGTACTTGTTACTTGGCTATTTAGTTCACCTTTAAATCCAGTTATCTATTCCAGAGAGCTTTACATATGAGTTTCTTAAGATTGTGTCTCATGGCAGACAGTTTTTCAGATATTAAATGGCCTCAGATATGTGTGATACCCTGACAGTGACTCATTAAATCTCAATTGCCTTTTATCAACAGAATTGCAACAGCTGTGTTTTGTGGTCTAAATCCTGTTCTGTTGGATAATGGGATTGGTATTTATGGAATGGCTGAAGCACATGGTACTTGTCTTTACAGTGCAGGTGATTGTAAGGTTTTCAGGCAGAAGGTTTGCATGTGTTTCTGCAGGGCTGTCATTTAAGTTATAAGGTGTAAGCAGGTTGCATTACTACACGCTGTCTTCACATAAACCATTTATTCACAGCCGCAGACTTATGTTGTGTTATTTAGCTAAATTTGTGTATATGAGCAGATTATATTATTACTAAGATCCATAAAATGCGCTGTCTTAAATGTTTAAATGTCTTTTCCAAAACTGTGCAATTTTGTAGCCTACACACTGGCATGAGAAATCCGGTGTTAGAATTCTCTGAGTTAGTAAAAAATGGGGATATGGAATTGGCTGCAAGCAACCGGTCTCTTTTGAAGAGTAAAAACATTATATTATAAAGTCTGTTTGCTCAAACTGATGATGCTCTGTCCCAGCAGTAAGATAAAAGTGGGCATGCTCAAGCCAGTGGTGTGGGGGTGGAGCAATAAAGCTGATGATGTCACAGCTCAGAGTGAAAGCAGGAAGCACCACCTTTATTCTGCTTTTTTATGAATAAATGTATGATTTTTAGATAGTGAATAAACATTACTTTTTAACACACTCAGGGTGCTTACGCTCCGGTGTGTGATTTGGTGTAGATAATAATGGCAGGTATGGTAGACCCACTAATACAGCTTGTGTCTATTGTATACCCCTTTAAGCTAAACTTAGAAGTCAGGTGAATTTTTGCTATAACTTGCTTACAACTATCCTACCTACAAAATGTAACCAAAGTGTTCAGTTTGAAACAGGACTAATGGAAGTCCATACACGCAACAATTTAAATTTTTCATTACCATGCTATTCGGATTTTGTATAATAGTCGGACCATGTATCGTTGTTTATTTTTGCACCACTCTTGTAAAGATTACCGTAGGTTGCCACTCAGAGATCCTACTAATATTTTAATGGGAGTTTACGTGGAGTTGTTGCCCCCTATTTTTTGACGTGTATTTTATAGCTTTAAAGGCTAACTTCAACTAGAGGGCGGAATCCTCCTTTAATTGTTTGCAGCTAATAATCTACTTAGTTAATATTAATGCACAGAGGAATGATTTGTGTTACTGCGGACTGAGTCATTTTGATTTATTTATTGTTGTTTTAGCACATTGGACTAATGTATAGTAGTTATCATTGTTGGATCTGATTATTCAATTGAAAAAATGCAGACCTATAGGATAGTTTTACTTCCCCTTTACAGAATTTGTTGTTGAAATAAGGAATTTTGCAGTTTAACAACACCTTCAAGGCTGCAGTTGGGCCATCCCTTTTGTAGTGTGTTAACACTGTGATTGGCTGAGTCTAAATAACAGCGATCACAAACGCTTATCACTATCCCAAACCACCCTCCTTCCCCCTGTGTGTTGGAAAGTTATTGAGCACTTGAATTCCTCTGTTCATTTCCTTTCAGGATGCAGCCGAGTTTTATAGATAAAATAAGTTTGTTTGCAAAAGTTTGTATTGTCAGATCTGCAGGATTTTAATACGATCAAATTAGATCACTGGGGCAAGAAATATGGAACTGTGAAATGAACTAATTCAACTAATGCTGAAATGTTGTCCCAAAAATCACAATGTATAAAACTGTTCTTGCCTGTGAAATCAATTGTTTTTTTCAGCCAGATTAGTGATAAAGTACCAGAACCTTGTACCCACTTGGTACACATGGGCTTTTTTTTTCCCCAGTGGAAAAAATACTTCCTTTTTAAAACTCATATAAACATTATTTATATTACACATACCTTGGATATTTTGCCTTTTATTTTCCTTTTTTTTTTACAAATCATTTTATTTATAACTTTGCTAAACCCTGCTTTGGTCCTTCTTTGAAGGATGCTCACTTCCATCACTAACATCAACTTCTACCTGATTGGCTGTTTGGTGATTCATGTATCTCCACGGAGTAACTATTCACCCAGCGGGTCCAGGGGCAGAACAGTAACAGAAAATATTAATAGGTCCTGCATACAGGAAGTTCATGTGTTGGAAGTATTTATATAAGAGAAATTGCTAAGGCTTAGGCCACACTACAACACACGCATGTGATTTTGCTATTTTCAATGAGAAAACACTTGCGATTGTGTTAAAAAACGGTGCACGCAAAACGGAAACAGATGCGCAATTGCATGCACACCAGAAATTGCAGGAATTTTTGTGTTCCTGTGATTTCCATTCTAACCAGAATTCCATGCACAATCGCGTGCACAAAACGCGCAAAAAACTCGCTAGCGTGGCCTAGTCCTTAATTAATTTAAGGTTACCAGGGGGTTCTGGTACATTTAGAAGCTACCAGGGCCAGATTTACCATTAGCCACAGTAGGCACACACCTAGGGGCGCCTGAGGTTGGAGGGGTGGCTGTCAATCTCCTCCCACCAATCCAACCCCTTTTTCTTCCCCAAAAAAGAGAAAATGGGTGTGTTTTAGGGTTGTGGTCTATATTTAAGGGTGGGGCTAATGGCGCCAGGCTCTTCATGCCTACAGGCTTAGTAACTTTTCTTACTTTTCACTCTACATGTGGCACTTCTCTCCTGCTATAGGAAGGTCTTTGTTAAGCAGTTTGCTTTTGTTTTATACATTTCTGTGTTTACATTATGTGCGCAAAGCAAATTTCACTCGTGGTCTCCACCTGTCTTCCACATTGCTTAGCGAGCGGAGATAGCATGTAAGTGAGCCAGAGGGACTTGCAGCTTGTTTGCAGTGGGGTGTGGGAAAATCATTCCGAGCTGCTTTGAGAGTCAAATAAGTCATCACGTTAACCTTTCTGGAACTGAATCTTTAAAGGTGACATAAACACTTTTTGTTGAATTTTGTAATACAGTTTAATACTTCTAGGGATCCTTTAACGGTTCTCGTCTGAGTGTTTTTTTTTTTTTTACATGTTTTATGTCATAGCTTTCTGGTCAGGCTGTTAGAGAACTTTATAGATTCTTCCTGTCCTTACTTTGCTTGTATTCACCTGGGTTTTCCACATGCATAATGTCATAATGTGTATAAACACAGGTAATGCTGGGAGTGTGGCGGGCGCTACTACCATCTGGGCCTGGACACGGGGTAGGTGGGGAGGTAGTTGCACCACTGCCGTGATTTACTGGCATGTCTAAAAACCTTTTTGTCCGATCCGACAATGGTCGATGGCCACTGAAACACCACCACAATCCGCTTGTGTTTACCCAGCCTTACTTATCACCTCTTTGGAACTCTTTTTTTTTACTCTCTTACTTTCTATTTCTTTTTATAAACGAGATAACATATTTTCCCTGAGAACATTTTTCTTATAGGATATGCTAAAATAAGATGTGTTGTTGTCATGACAACATAGAAACCATTTCCCAACAGATTTATCAGATATTTTTTTTATTAAACCCATTCTAGAATTTGTTCACAAGTCTCTTTGTTTCACAGAGCCAGGTGTAATTAAGCATAAATGCTCTGACCTACTAACAGGGTTATTCAATAAAAGTTCTTATCGTTTAAAATAGTGCTAATTTTGCCCTAACCAATCAGATGTTAGCTTACAAATGTTAAATAAGATCTGATTGGCTGGGGCAAAATTAGCACCATTTTAACCGATAAGAACTTTTATTGAATCTCCCTGAAAGTTCCCTAAATGCTTTGCGACAGCCACATGAAGTAATAACAACTGTAGCATTTCTATATTATAAATATATTTAATGCTTACTTTCATAAAATGTAAAGTTTATAGTTTTATTTTTTCCTGAAACCATTTTATATTCACTTAGATAAATTTGGGGATAATAAACATATACAGGCCGATAGTACCAACGATCTGTGTACACGATTTGTTCAGTCAACGCGTCAACCATTATACTTTTTTTTGACCACCGGAATTTCGACGTGATTGACTGCACAGAGGCTGGTCAGTTGGGTCGAAATAGCCAAGGCAAACTTTTGCACCTTTTTATTACATAGGCCCTAGTTATGTATATCTAGTGTAGTATAGTATAGTATAGTAGTATAGTATAGTATAGTATAGTATAGTAGTATAGTATAGTATAGTATAGTATAGTATAGTATTTGAGGTTGAATAAAGACATACGTCCATCCAGTCCAACCCATCTAGCAAAATCCTCATTTCCTGCCTAAGGGCTAGGCCACACTGAAACGCAAACGCAATAGCATGCGATTTCATGTGCGATTTTGTTGCGTTTGCGCTTGCGATTTCTTCAATAAGTATAGGAAATCGCATGCGATTGCGATTAAAAATGCAGAACGCAAAACGCAATCGCACCGAAAAACGCGCGTTTTTTTTCGTTGCCGCGTTTTCAATTATTTTTTAAAAACGCAAGCGCAGTCGCAAGCGCAATCGCAAGCGCAAACGCAAAAAAAACGCAGCAGTGTGGCCTAGCCCTAACTGTTCATCCAGAGGAAGGCAAAAAAATCCCACCAAATTTATGAAGGGGGAAAAAATTCCTTCCTGACTCCAAGTGGCAATCGGAAATTTCCATGGATCAACTTTATGTATCAATACCAGTAACTTGCAACATTCCTTGTTTGCAGAAACTCATCCAGCTTTTTATTAAACTGACCAATGAACCTGCCATAACAACGTCCACTGGGAGACAGTTCCATAGCTTTACCGTTCTCACAGTGACAAACCCTTTCCCAACTCTACTTTATGTATCAATACCAGTAACTTGTAACATTCCTTGTTTGTAGGAACTCATCCAGCTTTTTATTAAACTGACCAATGAACCTGCCATAACAACATCCACTGGAAGACAGTTCCATAGCTTTACCGTTCTCACAGTGACAAACCCTTTCCCAACTCTACTTTATGTATCAATCCCAGTAACTTGTAACATTCCTTGTTTGCAGAAACTCATCCAGATTTTTATTAAACTGACCAATGAACCTGCCATAACAACGTCCACTGGAAGACAGTTCCATAGCTTTACCGTTCTCACAGTGACAAACCCTTTCCCAACTCTACTTTATGTATCAATCCCAGTAACTTGTAACATTCCTTGTTTGTAGAAACTCATCCAGCTTTTTATTAAACTGACCAATGAACCTGCCATTACAACGTCCACTGGAAGACCGTTCCATAGCTTTACCGTTCTCACAGTGACAAACCCTTTCCCAACTTGAAGCCTAAACCTTTTTTCTTCAAGTCTTAAGGGATGTCCTCGTGTCCTCTGACATGCTCTATTATGTCACTGGTTGACAAAGATAGAGCTGTGCTGTCTACCATTAGGGCTTTGCTTCAAGGCTTTGTTGGGTTACCCTACTGAGTGACAGAGAGGGTGGGAACCTTAGTAGAGTTTTTGAAGTGAGGCTAAGTGGGCAAAATAGAATATAAACTGACCCGAGTATAAACCGAGGTACCTATTTTTACCTGAAAAAAATAGTAAAATTTTTTAAACCCAGGGTAGAAAATATGAACACTAAGGCAAACCTGTAATTAGTAAAAATGATTAGAAAATGAACATGAATAAACAGGAGGTCCATGTTTTTTTATTTTAAAGTATTGGTAAATAATTATGGTAAATAAATAATTATGGTAATAAATAATAATAATAATGGTTATAAATGCATGTAATACAGTGCCACCTAAATTGAGGTCTTGCTACTACCAGATTGAGGTACAGCTTTACCTGACTTTCTTTGACTGATCTGAGTATAAATCTCGGTTTATACTTGAGTATATACGGTATGCTCCATAATTGGGGCTTTTCACAGCTGTACCCATAGTGCATCAGTATAGCCCTATGTACTCAATGCTGTACATTTTAGAAATGCAGACAATACAAACAGAGGAATAAATGCAAGTACTTAAAAACTATCTTGGGGATGGAACAGAAAGTAGGCATGAGCAATCCACAGCCCACCCAGCCATCCCCCGGATTGCCCAAGTTCCACCCACTGTAAGACCATTTCCGGTTTCTCCAGGTGAAAATGCAGCAGTTGAGTAGATGTCTATGGCTTCTCATTGAGAAGAACGTAAAATGTATTATTGCTTTATTGCCTGTATTGCAAACAATGGATGATGGGGCTGATGTATGCAATGACAGTGTAAATGTGTAAGGAATGTCCTATTATGTCATAAAGCGGGTGTGAGCACGCTCTCTAATTCCACGCCATGGGCCAGTTTTCTTCATAAACTTTGGGTGTATCACAAGGGCAGATGTTTAGCTTGACATTTAGTATATTCAATAAACCTTCATGGAATTCACTTCAAATGCTAAATAACTAACCATTGACAGATCTGCGTGATAGCGAGCGTCTTGTAGCATAGCTATATTCTCACACAATACACTGCCCTTGATTGCCATTTGCAGCCCGGAAAAGTGGATTTTGTTTCTCTTGGCCTGTAATGTACTTTAAAAAAAAACCAAACCTGCTGATACCCAAATAGCAATTGAGCACTTCAACAATAATAACTGTGCAGCCTTGGTACAAACAGAGCTGTCAAGTATGAGACAGAGAACATTCCCTTTCAGCACATGGTAGTGGAGAAACAATGTTAGAAACTGAACGCTGTTCATTACTTTAAAGGAATAGTTCATTCTCAAAGTGAACTATTCCTTTAATATATTGATTGAAGCCCGGGAGGTGAAGGAGCTATGCCTTACCTCCCGATCTTCAATCAATATTGCAGGGTCCGGGAACGAAGATACCAAAAACCCTCACCTTTTACGCAATCCTTCGCAGCCCAGCTGGAATCTCTGACTGCTTCATTCTCCTGTACAGTTATAGCGTGCATTACGCGCATGCGCGCTATAGCTGTGAGCTGGGCCTGCGCTGTTTCCATTAAATTCTTTTAATATGCAGCAATTAATCAGACGTTCCCTAACCGCATTATAAAAGTAAAAAGCTAAAATCTGTTTGGTTGCTGCAGATTAATCAAACGGGAAACTTGTGCAACTTTTAGTGCATTAGCCTTTAAAGGTTTTCATTTGATCAAATCACCAAACGTTGCCCATTATTGATCTATGTACGTAGTTGTTGCATGGGATTTTTTTGAAGCCAATCAAAAGCTGTCTAATGCTGGGTACACGCAGAGCGGTATTTTCACCGGTCGATGTGTGCTACCGGTTGCGGCGGTCGATTGCACTGAAATATTGGACAGTGTGTACACAGCCTAACAATGTGTTTCTCTAGAGGGAGGATCTTTAATTGTTTTATTGTTTATTATTTAGGGAAAGACTGAAACACAATAAATAAACAATTCCTCAAGGCGTAAACAGATGGATGACCCACAATGCCCATCTGTGCCTTTGTGCATTGTTTCTATTCCACGGAGCTTATCATCTTGTAAACGTGAGACTTATCAGCAGTTTGTTTTCACACCCAACAATATTCGAAGCATAAGTAAGACAGGTGGAATGTGAAAACATCTCTCCAGCTCCAGGGGTTAATGTACTTCCATGTGTAGAGTGTCCTGTAGGTACATGTCTGGTATGAAGGCGCCTGGGGAGATTTCTCCTCCTAGTTGTAATCAGGCTTTACTCACTCATTCAAATTATGATGGACTGACAGTAAGACCTGCTCCGAGCTAAAACCTTATAGCTTTATGTCATATGAAGCAATCGTGGATTATTGTTGATATGATGTACAGCAGGTTAGGCTAAAACTAATCCAGCCTAAACTTCTGATTGGTAATTGGATGGAGGTCAATGGGCTACGCAACCTGATTGGTGCAGCTTGACATTATGCATACAAGGCCATATGCTCTTGGGGCTCATTCACACTATGCAGGATACTGTGTACTTTTTGCAATGCAAATCCAGCCCCCCTCTGAATGCATTTCTTTCCGTTAACATGTTTTTATCATTGAAATACAAATGACTGTCAAAGCATCCATATACTTACCGATACTTGGCGGAAACGGCCTTTATACACCATCACACACGGGACCCTGCGATCAGACGTGTGCTCAAAGGATTTCTGAGCACATGTGTGTTCTTCAACAACCACTTATAAGCATAGAGAACAGTCAAAATAGAAAGTGATATGGGGGTGTGGTGAGAGATAAGAGAAGAGCTAATAAAAACACAGAGAGACAAGAACGAGAGAGACAGGTGTACAATGGTGATGGGCCATTACCAGCTCCCAACTGAACAGACACACACGTGTGTTATCAGCCAAAATGGACGTTAATTTGCAACTCGTAAATGTATATTGAACTTAATTATGGCAATAACAAAATGCACGGTGTGTATGCACGGCCTTTTCGGGTGATACTCGTGCCGTGTATTGGCACTTTGTCGGGCCAAAGCAGCTGTCGGGGATCGTTGCCCAACCGACTGCATACACGTGTGTCACGGGTTGGCACCTGCAATCGAACGTGTGTATGAACCCTAAAGGTTCGTACACACATGCGATCACGGCTGCCGACCCTCGATGCACAATGTGTATGAATGGCCGTTTTGGCCGATAATCATCCCGTGAATGGGCACTTTATCGGCTGAAACGCTCATTCGGAGATCCACCTGCCATTGTAGGTTTATCTTATCTGAATCAGACCATTGACACTTGAGGTAATATCTCACTGATTGGACCCACATTACCTGTGGTTTACAGGGCTGTAGGTGACATCGGTGACACCTATTGTGTGTTAACCTTCTTTTTTGCTTGGTCTGCACCAGATGTCCCAGCATGCACTGCATCCCCAGACCGGCTCTTGCACTGTGGGCAGACAGCTATTGGTAGCTTGTATTGGATGTAGTGTCACAGCCATGTGTCTATGTACTGTGAGGCCTCTACATGAATAGCAGGATTTCTAATGACACAAACTGCAGATTTAAAAAAAATAATACTATTCCATGCTCTCATTGTGTGTATGACTCTATTTTTAAACTTGAATTGTTGGCCATGTGCCCCTTTCACTTATTTCCTCATCCTAAGTTGCACTTAATGTTTTGTATTTTCCTGACCTTGAACAAATGGCCGTTAGTTTTGTTCTCTAGAGATTTGTTGGCGGTTGTGTGTGTGTGTGATGGGGGGGGAAAGGGGACGAGGAAGGTACCAAACTATAAACAAACACTACACCTACTCCTGACCTGCCCTGAATATTAAAGGGAAGTATCAAAGTCCACTACAGATAGGAAAGCCCAGCCCAGGTAGCTGTATCTAGTGCACATTCCAGTCTGGAGATTGTAAAAGGATTTAACACAACGGAACACTGGCATTATTTTTAAATCAACGCTGTACATTAACGCACCACATTGCACACAACGCACTAAATTGCAGCTCAAATGTGAACGGTGCCATTCGTTAATATGTACACAGTGTTTTGGTCCGGTGTTAGAGTGAACGAAGCCTTAATATTTACATCTTGCATCTTTAAAGGGGAACATTAGCATAAATAATATGAAATAAGAAAAAAAAGGGATCTCTGATTTCATTGACAACAATCTGCAATTTCAGTCGGGGCGAAATATCGTTGGTATTATTTCAAAAGTCTGATTGGACATTTCAGTTAATTTCCTGCGGACAGCATGATCATCGGCCACAGGGAACTGTCGGCTGCAGGTTGATTTAAGCTGTTTGATCATAGATTAGTGGTGGAATCTTTAAAGTCAGGCAGTGCTGGGAGTTTAGATCCAAAGTTAATAATTTGTGGGCATTGCTACAGGCCTATCATTACAGGCACTTTACTAGATTTAAATGGACATAACTTGCACTTTACTTTAGTTACATAATATTGTATTGAAGGTTGAATAAAGGATTGCATCCATCTAGTCCAACCTTTCTACCCTGCCCATAATGTCTGTATAACAGTTACATAGTAACATAGTATTGGGGGTTGTATAAAGACATACGTCCATCTAGTCCAACCTTTATACCCTACCCATAATGTCTGTATAACAGTTACATATTAACATAGTATTGGAGGTTGTATAAAGATATACGTCCATCTAGTCCAACATTTATACCCTACCCATAATGTATAACATTTACAGCGACCATAGTAATTGGAGGTGTATAAAGACATAGTCCATCTAGTCCAACCTTTATACCCTACCATAATGTCTGTCTAACAGTTACATAGTAACATAGTTTGGAGGTTGTATAAAGACATACGTCCATCTAGTCCAACCTTTATACCCTACCCATAATGTCTGTATAACAGTTATATAGTAACATAGTATTGGAGGTTGTATAAAGATATACGTCCATCTAGTCCAACATTTATACCCTACCCATAATGTATAACAGTTATATGGTAACATAGTATTGGAGGTTATATAAAAACATACATCCATCTAGTCCACTATAATACCTTACCCTAACGCATAGTGTCTGTTAACAGTTAACATAGTAAATAGTATTGGAGGTTGTATAAGACATACGTCCATCTAGTCCAACCTTTATACCCTACCATAATGTCTGTTAACATTTACATAGTAACATAGTATTGGAGGTTGTATAAAGACATCCGTCCATCTAGTCCAACCTTTATACCTGTACCCATAATGTCTGTTAACAGTTACATAGTAACATAGTATGGAGGTTGTATAAAGACATACGTCCATCTAGTCCAACCTTTATACCCTACCCATAATGTCTGTTACCAGTTACATGTACATAGTATGTGAGTTATTAAAGACATACGTCCTCAGTCCACCCTTTATACACCTCGACCCATAATGTCTGTTAACAGTTACATAGTAACAAGTATTGGAGGTTGTATAAAGAACAGACTCCATCTAGTCAAACTTTTACCCTGCCCATAAGTCTGTCTAACAGTTACATAGTACCATAGTATTGGAGGTTGTATAAAGACTACGTCCTCACTCCAACCTTTATAAACCCTACCCATAAGTCTGTCTAACAGTTACAATTAACATAGTATGTGAGTTGTATACAGAACATACATCCATCAGTCCAACCTTATATACCCACCCTAATGTCGGTATAACAGTTACATGAACATAGATTGGAGGTTGTATAAACTACGTCCATCTAGCTCCAACCTTATACCCTCCCCATAATGTCTGTCTACAGTACATTAACATAGTATTGGGGTTGTAAAAGACATACAGCCACTATCCACCTTACCCGACCATATGTCTGTTAACATTACATAGTACATAGTATTGGAGGTTGTATAAAGACTATGTCCATCTATCCAACTTTACCTACCCATAAGGTCTAACAGTTCCATAGTAACATAGTATGGGGTTGTAAAAGACATACTCCATCTAGTCCAACCTTTATACCCACCTGGCTTGATATGCTCATTGGGAATTTTCAAGGGTACATAATTGCAGAACATATTCTTTCAAGTCATTCTTAATTGAGAAAGCCAGTCGGCTGACTAGCGAACCGTCTTCAAACCTACCATATTCAAGTCCATTGATCTAATTGAATACAACAATATAGTATTGGAGGTTGTATAAGACATATACGTCCATCTAGTCAAACCTTTATACCCTACCCATAATATCTGTATAACAGTTACATAGAAACATTGAATTGGAGGTTGAATAAAGACATACGTCCATCTAGTCAAACCTTTATACCCTACCCATAATGTCTACATAACAGTTACATAGTAACATAGTATTGGAGGATGTTTAAAAACATATGTCCATCTAGTCCAACCTTTATACCCTACCCATAATGTGTGTATAACAGTTACATAGTAACATAGTATTGGAAGTTGTATAAAGAAATACGTCCATCTAGTCCAATCTTTATGCCCTATCCATAATGTCTGTCTAACAGCTACATAGTAACATAGTAGTGGTTGCATAAAGAAATATGTCCATCAAGTCCAACCTTTATACCCTACCCATAATGTCTGTATAACAGTTACATAGTAACATAGTATTGGAGGTTGTATAAAGACATAAGTCCATGCAGTCGAACCATTATATACTACCTATAATGCCTGGGTGTGACCCGGTGGTCTTGGTTCACATTGGGGCCAATGGCAAAGTTAGAGGAGGAGGAGGAGAGGTCCTTAAAAATTATTTTACCAGAGCTATGGGCCAAGTTTAAAGTAGTGACTGAAAAGCATGATGTAATAGGTATAGCAGAAATGTGGTTGAACAATTCTCACAACTGGGCTGTAAATTTAGAAGGATATGCCTTGTTTAGGCAGGACAGAGAAAAAAGGAAAGGGGGAGGAGTATGTGTTTATGTTAAAAAAGAATTGAAGACAAATTTAAAAGAAGAGATAACTGGCAATATGGGTGGAATTAGGCAACAGGAAAGGGGGTAATGACATTGTTGGTGTCTGCTATAAGCCGCCAAATGCTAGCAGGGAGGAAGTGAGTCAGATTCATATGCAGTTGGCAAAGGGCTGCAAGTTTGGGGAGTGTGCTCATTATGGGGGACTTTAATTACCCTGACATTGATTGGTGTAGTGTACTCATTATGGGGGACTTTAATTACCCTGACATTGATTGGTTTAGTGTACTCATTATGGGGGACTTTAATTACCCTAACATTGATTGGTGTAGTGTACTCATTATGGGGGACTTTAATTACCCTGACATTGATTGGTTTAGTGTACTCATTATGGGGGACTTTAATTACCCTAACATTGATTGGTGTAGTGTACTCATTATGGGGGACTTTAATTACCCTACCTGCACTTAGAATTGGTGTAGTGTACTCATTATGGGAACTTAATTACCCTGACATTGATTGGTGTAGTGTGGCTCATTATGGGGACTTTAATTACCCTGACATTGATTGGGTGTGGGTGTACTCATTATGGGGGACTTTAATTACCCTGACATTGATTGGTGTAGTGTACTCATTATGGGGGACTTTAATAACCCTGACATTGATTGGTGTAGTGTACTCATTATGGGGGACTTAATTACCCTGACATTGATTGGTGTAGTGTACTTATTATGGGGGACTTTATATACCCTGACATTGATTGGTGGGTGTACTCATTATGGGTACTTAATTACCCTGACATTGATTGGTGTAGTGTGCTCATTATGAGGGACTACTTACCATGACATTGATTGGTGGAGTGTACTCATTATGGGGGACTTTAATTACCCTGACATTGATTGTGTAGTGTGCTCATTATGGGGGACTTTAATTACCCCTGACATTGATGGTGTAGTGTGGCTCATTATGGGGACTTTTTACCCTGACATTGATTGGTGTAGTGTACTCATTATGGGGGGACTTTAATTACCCTGCACATTGATTGTTGGGGTGTACTCTTATGGGGGGACTTTAATTACCCTGACATTGATTGGTGTGGTGGAACTGCCATAACAGAAAAAGGCGATATTTCCTGAATTGCTGCAGGATAATTTCTCTCTCAGGTGGTTGAGGTTCCTATTAATAAAGGAGCTCTGTTGTGATCTGGTAATATCTAACATGTGAGCGCATTATGATATAAAGGTACTGGGGCTTAGGGAATAGTGACCATGAAATAGTGGCGTTTGGACTTTTTTTCGAAAGGAAAAGTGCTCTGGGTTAACAAAGACTTTTAATTTCGGGAAGGCAAATTTCCCTCAGGTTAAAAGTAGCTCTTCAGAATGTCAACTGGGATAATGTATTATCGTAAAAGGGACTGAACAGAAGTCATAGAGTTACCGTATATACTGGAGTATAAACTGGATAATGTTTTATCAGTAAAGGTACTGAACAAGTCTAGAGTTAAACCGTATCATACTGGAGTATAAACTGGGATAAATGTATTTCAGGTAAAGGTACTGAACAGAATCCATATAGTTTATCGTATATACTGGAGTCATAACTGGGATAATGTATTATCAGGTAAAGGTACTGACAGAGTCATAGAGTATACCATATATACTGGAGTATAAACTGGGATAAGATATTATCAGGTAAAGGTACTGAACAGAAGTGAACTGTTTATGTCAAAAGGATTTCACGCTAGGTGCCACAGGTTCAGAGGATGGAACCTGGATGGCGGGAGGGAGGGGGGTAAAGTGCTTGCCGGATGGTGGGAGGGAGGGGGGAAAGGGCTCCCCTGCGCATGTTACAGTCCTTACTGAGGTTGAGGAAGAAACAGGAACCGGATGACATAGTAACATAGTAACATAGTAATTAAGGTTGAATAAAGACATTCGTCCATCAAGTCCAACCTATTCCCTTTTTTTTTTTTTTTTTTTTTTTAACCCTACCTAACAGTTGATCCAAGAAGGCAAAAAACCCCACTAAAAAAGGGGGAAAAATATCCTTCCTGACTCCAAAACGGCAACTCGAAAGTTCCCTGGATCAACCAGATCTATATGCATTAAATCCATAATTCTCCAATATTTTTTAGTTTTAGAAACTTATCCAGGCCTTTTTTAAGTTATTCATATGACTTGCCATTACCACCTCTCTGCTGGAAGACAGTTCCACATTTTCACCAGTTCTCACTGTAAAGAAACCTCTCCTAACTGAAGATGAAACTTCTTTTCTTTCCAACCTTAAGGATTCCACGAGTCCTCTGATATGACCTATTAGTGAACAATGCACCAGAGATGTTCACTGTATGGCCATTAATATTTTGTATAAGGTTATCATGTCCCACGCAACCGCCGCTTTCTCCAATGTAAACACCCTAACTTGTCTAATCTGCCTGCATATTCAAGCCCCTCCTTCCCCTTATTATTTAGTTGCCCTTCTCTGGACTGCTTCCATTTCCAAGATGTCCCTTTTGTATATGGGATTCCAAAACTGCACCGCATATTCCAAATGAGGCCTTACCAGTGCCTTGTAAGAGGGGAGAATAATATTTTTCTCTCTTGAATCTATTCCCCTCTTTATACAAGACAATATCTTGCTAGCTCTAGCTGTTGCTACCCTGGCATTGTTTGCTAAAGCTAAGTCTGTTATCTACCAGAACCCCCAAATCTCTTTCCATTTCAGATGCACCTAACACAGATTTATTTATGGTGTAGGTGGCAACAGGGATTATTAAATCCCAAATGCACACCTTACATTATCACATTGAATCTCATCTGCCATTCTGCTGCCCATTTTGATAATCTATCTAGGTCTGCTTGCAGCACTTGCACATCATTGGAAGTTTCCAAAGCTCTGCATAATTTAGTGTCATCAGCACACCAGAGACCTTGCTCTCAATGCCCCCTTCTAAGTCATTTATAAACGATTAAACAGAAGCGGCCCCAGTCAGAACCCTGAGGAACTCCGCTTAGAACTTTAGCCCACATAGATGTAGCTCCATTAACCACCACTCTCTGTTTGCGGTCCAATAACCAGTTCTCTATCCATGACAAATGTTTTCTTCAAGGCCAACAGTCCTCAGTTTATACATTAGTCGCCCTATGTGGCACAGTATCAAAGGCTTTTGCAAATCCAATATACCACATCCACAGCTGTGCCTGAATCTAACTTCTTACTCACTACTTCTATAAAACCATTAATTTGTCTGGCATGATCTATTTCTCATAAATCCATGCTGACTACTACTAATAGATGATCTCTGGAGACAAGTCAAGGATATGATCCCTTAACAATTTCTCATCACATCACCTTCCCTACCACTGATGTTAGGCTTACAGGTCTAATTTACCAGGCTGTGAACGCCTACCTTTTTTGAATATTGGTATTACATTGGCTTTTTTCCAATCCAGCGCACATCCCCAGACAAAAGTGAATCTGAAAGATGAGACACAGTGGTCTTGCTAGAACTGAACTAAGCTCTTTTAAAATCCTAGATGCAATCCATCTGGTCCTGGCGCTTTATTGATATTAACTTTGTCTATTGATTCCGTACCATTCCTCTGTTATCCAATTGTGAAAACTCTTCATTTCCTCCCTGCACATTGTTACAATCCCTACTGTAAGGATTCTCAACAGTAAAAACCGATGTAAAAAACGGTTTAGCAGATTAGCCTTTCTCATCCTCTACAACCACCTCAGCTCCATTATTTAATGTCCCACATTCTCAGTCCTCATTTTTTTACCATTTATACTAACTTAAAAACATCTTGGGGTTGGACTTGCTTTGTTCGGCAATCCGTATTTCCTTTTCATTTTAGCTAGTTTAATTTGCTTTCTTGCACTCTTTTTACAACTTTTGAAGTCCCTGTAAGCCTGTTCTGTGCCTTCTGCTTTCAAAATTTTAAAAGCCCTTTTCTTTTTTTCCATTTCCTTTTTTACCTGAGCATTAAGCCATGCAGGAGTGGACCTCATTTTTTTACACTTTTCCTAAAGGTACCGATTTGGAAATGTTATAGTTTAATATCCCTTTAAAAGTGGTCCACATCTGCTCAGTATCTTTACCTAGAAACAGTTCCCCCCAGTCTATGAGCAGGAGCGATTCCTTTAAAAGCATAAATTTAGCTTTCCTAAAGTTAAAAGTTTTTGTTAAGCCAGTGCACTTTAGTTTTCTGCAACCTATATTAAATGACACTATATCATGGTCACTATTCCCTAAGCTTCCCATTACCTCTCATCTCCAAATGATCTCTGGTTATTGATATCACCAGATCCAACAACGCATTCTTTCTAGTAGGAACTTCTACCATCTGTGAAAGAAAATGCTCATATAGGAAATTTAAGAACTTTATACCTTTTGAGGTGCTGGCAGTTCCATTACTCAATCTATTTCAGGGTATTAAAATCCCCCATAACCAAACATGCCCCATACCAGCAGCCTTCGCCAACTGCATATGGAGATTCTTTTCCCCTCTTCCCCGGCATTTGGCGGCTTATAACACACTCCAACAATTAATTTACCTACCTTCTTGCTTCCTGTACAACGTTCCACCCTAATGTTTCTCTCTGCCTCATCGTTTGCTCCCCCATCTATCCATCTTTAAATTTGGCTTCAATTCCTGTTTAACATACATACATACTCCTCCTCCTTTCTTATTAACTCGGTCATGTCTAAATAAGGAGTACCCTTCAATATTTACTGTCCAGTCGTGTGAATCATTAAGCCATGATTCTGCTATAACCAATTTACATCATACCTTTCCTTTAGAGCTATTATTTCAAGTTTGCCGGTTTTTTCCTAGCCAGACTCCTTGCATTTGTAAACATACATTTTAGATTATCAATTGATTTACTTCCATACATGGTCCGTACATGCCTCCTTATCCTCTATGGCTCCCCCCCTCCTCCTTCCTCCTCCCTCCGTTGTGTTACTAGCCCCCAGATCCCTAACTTCTCTATCTACCCCTGTGTAGTTAACGTTCCCTCCCCCCCCCCCATACCTAGTTTTAAAATCTCCTCCAACCCCCTAGCCATCTTCTCCCCCAAAAGTTGCACCATCACCATTGAGGTGCAATCCGTCACTACTAAAGAGCCTGTAGCCAACAGAAAAGTCAGCCCAGTTTCTCTAAAAACCCAACCCCATCTCCTTACACCACTCTCTTAGCCACGCATTTATCCTCCTGAGCTCCCGTGCCTCCCTAGCGTAGCACGTGGCTGCGGTATATTTCTGAAATCACTACCCTGGAGGTCCTTGCTTTTAACTTGGCCCCTAATTCTCGGAAATCATTTTTAAGGACCTCACCTCCACCTCTAACTTTGTCATTTGGCCCCAATGTGAACCAAGACACGCCGGGTCCCTCCCAGCCCCACCCATAATCTGTCTACACGATCCACCACATGTCGAACCCTAGCACCAGGCAGACAACACACTTTTCGGCATGCAGGGTCCTGGCGACAGATTACCCTATCTACCCTTCTAATAATAGAATCCCCTACCACTACCACCTGTCCTATCCTTCCTACCCCCAGTTCTCCCCCCCTTGTATTGGAGATGGCCGTCCCCTGGTGTGCTCAATGAAAGGCCCGCTCCATACATGCTGCTTTCCGACCATCGTCCTCCACATCTTCACCTAAAATGGCAAATCTGTTGGATCGACCGCTGAAGGAAGCCCCCCTATCCTTCCGTCCCCTACTTCCCCTGGTGACCCTTACAAATCTATCTTCCTTCTCCACCTTATCTGCCCCATCTCACCCGGGGTACTTATTAACCCGACATTGATTGTTGTGTCGTGTGCTATTATGAGGGACTTTAATTACAATGACATGATTGGTGGAGTGTACCTCATTTGGGGGAATTTAATTACCCTGACTTGGATTGTGTAGTGTTGCTAATTATGGGGGACTTCTTTATTACCTGACATTATGGGTGTGTAGTGGGATCATTATGGGGACTTAATTACCCTGACATTGATGATTGGTGGGTAGTGTATTGTTACCATTATGCGGGTGGACTTTAATTACCCTGACATTGATTGTTGGGGTTACTAATTATGGGGGAACTTTTAATTACCCTGAAATGATGGTGTGTGGAACGCCATCAACAGAAAAAAGGCGAATGAGTCCCTGAATTTGCTGCAGGATATAATTTTCTCTATCAGTCGTGTCTGAAGGGTTCCCCTATTATTAAAAGCGAGCTCTGTGGGATATCGGTAATATCTAAACATGGTGGAGCGCATATAGATATAAAGGTACTGGAAGGCTTAGGGATAGTGCACCATGAAATAGTGGGTTTGGACTTTGTTATCGAAAGAAAAGTGCGCTGGGTTAACAACGACTTTAATTTAGGGAAGGCAAATATTCCCAGGGTTAAAAGTTAGCTCTTCAGAATGTCAACTGGGATAATTGTATATCAGGTTTAAAGGGAATGAACAGAAGTCATAGAGATACGTATATACTGGGGAGTCTAAAATGGGATAATGTTTATCAGGTAAAGGTAGCTGAAACAGAAGTCTAGAGTAGTATACGATCTACTGGAGTATAAACTGGGATTAATGTTTTTGGCAGGTTAAAGGTATCTGACAGAAGTCATAGGAGTGCTCGAATATACTGGAGTATATTAAATGGGATAATGTATTATCAGGTAAAGGTATACTGAACAGAAGTCATAGAGTATAACCTATTATGACTGGAGTAATAAAACTGCGGATAAGATATTATCAGGTAAAGGTACTGAACAGAAGTGAACTGTTTAGGTCAAAAGGATTTCACGCTAGGTGCCCACAGGTTCAGAGGATGGAACAGGATGGCGGGAGGGAGGGGTGGGGGTAAAGTGCTTGCCGGATGGTGGGAGGGAGGGGGGGAAAGGGGCTCCCCTGCGCCTGTTCAGTCCTTATGAGGTTTGAGGAAAGAAACAGGAACCGGAAGGAACCGGAGATAATGACATAGTAACATCGTCAACATAGTAAATTAAGGGTGAATAAAGACATTCGTCCATCAAGTCCAACCTATTCCCCTTTTTTTTTTTTTTTTTAACCCTACTACAGTGGATCCAGAGGAAGGCAAACAAACCCCAGCTAAAAAAAGTGTGGGGGGGAAAAACTTCCTTCCTGACTCCAAACGGCAATCGGAAAGATCCCTGGATAACCAGATCTATATGCATTAATACCAGTAATTCAATATTTTTTAGTTTTAGAAACTTATCCAGGCCTTTTTAAAGGTATTCAATGAACTTGCCAGTACCACCGTCTGCTGGAAGACCAGTTCCCACGTTTTCAACGTATCACGTAAAGAAACCTCTCCTAACTTGAAGATGGAAACTTCTTTTCTTCCACCTTAAAGGATGTCCACGTCCTCTGATATGACCTATTAGTGAACAATGCACCAGAGAGTTCACTGTATGGGCCGATTTAATAATATTTGTATAAGTTATCATTGTCCCAACGCAACCGCCGCTTCTACCAATTGTAAACAGCCCTACCAACTTGCTAATCTGCCTGCAATATTCAAGCCCTCCATTCCCCTATTACTTTGTTGCCCTTCTCTGGGACTGCGTCCATTTCCAAGATGTCCCTCTTGTATATGGCGATCAAAATGCACCGCATATTTCCAAATGAGGCTTACCAGTTTGCTGGCATTGTTAAAGAGGAGACTAATATTTTTCTCTCTTGAATCATTCCCCTCTTTATACAAGACAATATCTGCTGCTCTAGATGTTGCCACCACCTGGCATGTTTGCTAAAGCTAAGTTGTATCTACCAGAACCCCCCAATCTCTTTCATTTCAGAGCACCTAACACGAGTTATTTATGGTGTTAGGTGGCAAAGGGATTATTAAATCCCAAATGCATCACCCCGAAACTTTATAACATTGAATCGCTCTGCCATTATTGCCAATTTGATAATCTATCTAGGTCGCTGCGCACTGGCACATCATTGGAAGTTTCCAAAGGGCTCGCCATACTTAGTGTCATCAGCAAACCACAGAGACCTTGCTCTCAATGCCCCATTCTAAGTATTTATAAACAGATAAAACAGGAAGCGCGCCCCAGTACAGAACCCTGAGGAAACTCCGTTAGAACTTTAGCCCCAAGATGTTTGTAGCTCCATAAACCACACTTCTTGTTTGAGGTCCAATGTAACCAGTCTCTATCCATGAACAAATGTTTTCTCTTTTTACGCAACCACTCAAGACAAGAGGCCAACAAGTCCTTCAGTTTATACATTAGTCGACCCTATTGTGGCACAGTCTCAAAGGCCTTTGCAAAATCCAAAGATACCACATCCACAGCGTGCTTTGTGAATCTAACTCTACTCACTTCTTCATAAAAACCATTAAATGTGTCTGGCATGATCTATTCTCATAAATCCATGCTGACTACTACTAATAAGATGATCTCTGGAGACAAAGGTCAAGGATTATGATCCCTTAACAAAGTTTCATCACCTTCCATACCACTGAGTGTTAGGCTACAGGTCTATAGTTCCCAGGCTGTGAACGACTACCTTTTTGAATATTGGTATTACATTGGCTTTTTTCCACTCCATCGGCAATCCAGCAAAAAGTGCAATCTGAAAAAGATTTGAGACACAGTGGTCTTGCTAGAACTGAACTAAGATCTTTTTAAAAATTCCGAGGAGGCAATCCATCTGGGTCCTGCGGTTTATTGATATTTAACTTTGTCTAATTGATTCCGTACCATTATCCTCTGGTTAATCCAATGGTGAAAAACTCTTCATTTCCTCCTGACATTGTTTTACCAATCCCTACTGTAAGGATTCTCAACAGTAAAAACCGATTTGTAAAAAAACGGTTTAGCAGATTAGCCTTTCGGCATCCTCTACAACCAACCTCAGATCCATTTATTTAATGGTCCAAACCATTCTCAGTCTCATTTTTTACCATCCTTATATACTAACAAACTCTTGGGGTTGCTTGCTTTGTTCGGGCAATCCGTATTTCCTTTTCTATTTTAGCTAGTTTAATTGCTTCTTGCACTCTTTATACAAATGTGTGAAGTCCCTGTAAGCCTGCTCTGTGCCTCTGTTTCAAAATTTTATAAAAGCCCTTTTCTTTTTTTACATTCCCTTTTTACCTGAGACATTTTAAGCCATGCAGGAGTGGACCTCATTTTTTTACCAACTTGGTTTCCCTTAAAGGGACCGATTTGGCAATGTTATAGTTTAATATCCCTTTTAAAAGTGCCACATTCTGACGCAGTATCTTTTACCAGAAAAACAGTTCCCCCCAGTCTAGAGCAGGAGCGGATTCCTTTAAAAGCAAAATTAGCTCTTTCCTAAAAGTTAAAAGTTTTGTTAGCAAGTGACTTTAGTTTTCTGCAACCTCTAATTAAATGACACTATATCCATGGTCACTATTCCCTAAGCTTCCCATTACCTTCATTCCAAAATGAGCTTGTGGTTATTAGATATCACAGATCAACAACGCATTCTTTCTAGTAGGAACTTCTACCATCTGTGAAAAAAGAAAATGCTTCAATAGGAAATTTAAGAACTTTAACTTTGAGGTGCTGGCAGTTCCATACTCCCAATCTAGTTCGGGTAGTTAAAATCCCCATAACAAGGAACATGCCCATTACCAGCGCCTTCGCCAACTGCATTATGGAGATTCATTTACACCTCTTCCCGGCATTTTGGGCTTATAACACACTCCAACAATTAATTTACCTACCTCTGCTTCCTGTACACAGTCCAAAAAATGTTTCTGCTCTATCGTTTGCTACCCATCTATTCCTCTTTTAAAATTTGGCTTCAATTCCTGTTTAACATACAATACATCCCCTCCTCCTTTCTTATTAAATCGGTCAGTCTAAAAAGGAGTACCCCTTCAATATTTACTGTTCCATCGTGTGAATCATGAAGCATGATTTCTGCTATACCAATTACATCATACCTTTCCTTTAGAGCTATTATTCAAGTTTGCCGGTTTTTCCAGCCAGCCTCCTGTGGCTTGCATTGTAAACAGAACATTTTAGCTTATCAATTGATTTACTCCATAAGGTCGTTACATGCCTCCTTATCCTCTATTGGCGCCCCCACTCCTCCTCTCCTCCCTCGTTGGGGTACAGCCCCAGATCCCTAACTTCTTCTCTATCTACCCTGTGTAGTTTTTTTAAACGTTCCTCCCCCCCCATTACCCTAGTTTAAAATCTCCTCCAATACCCCCTAGCCATATTCTCCCCCAAAACAGTTGCACCATCACCATGAGGTGCAATCGTCCCTACTAAAGGCGTAGCCAACAGGAAAAGTCAGCCCCAGTCTCTAAAAACCCAAACACCAATCTCCTTACACCACTCTCTTAGCCACGCATTATATACTCTGAGCTCCCGTGGCCTCCCCTAGCCCGTAGGCACTGGCCTGCGGGTAGTATTTCTGAAATGAAATCACTACCCTGTGAGGTCCTTGCTTTTAACTTGGCCCTAATTCTCGGAGGAAATCATTTTTAAGGACCTCACCTCCACTTAACTTGTCATGGCCCAAATGTAACAAGGGACAGCCGGGTTCACTCCAGCACACCAATTAATCTGTCTACACGATCAACCACATGTCGAACCTAGCACCAGGCAGACAACACACTGTTCGGAATTGCAGGGTTCCCTGGGGCGGACAGATTACCCATCTACCCTTCTAATAAAGAATCCCCTCCACTACCACCTCCTGTCTATCCTTCCTAGCCCCCAGTTCTCCCTCCTTGTATTGGAGATGGCCGTCCCCTGTGCTCAGGGAAAGGCCCGCTGCTCCATACATGCTGCTTCAGAGCCATTGTCCCTCCACATCTTCACATAAAATGGCAAATCTGTTGGACGACAGCTGGGAAAGAAGCCAGAAAGCCCCCCTATCCTTCCGTCCCCTACTCACCTGGGTGACCATTACAAATCTATCTTCCTTCTCCACCTTATCTGCCCCATTCCAACCCACCAGTACAGTTACTGGCCCATGCCTAGTACCTGCATTTTCCCCCAGGTTTGCCAAACGTCCTGCATGCTGCTGCAAGTTTACCCCTTAGACTCTGTACCAGATTCCAAATGGGCAAACCCACTTTACATCGGACACATACATAGGTCCCTGGGGCCGGCTGCTGCTCCAAGATCCCAATACATGCGGAGTGACACATTGCACGGCCCAACAAAACTGTCCCAAACTAAACAGCAAATACACAGCCGAGACACAGCAGAGAAATAGTGTTGTCTTAAACGCTTTTGTGTTTTCAACGCTTTAGTTTTAGCTAATCGCTCATGGGATAGGCCTTAAATGAGGTTTCAAAACCAACCAGAGCCAACAGGCCTCAGCAAATTTAATCAACCAATTAGTTACACCCCCATCACTAGAGAGAGAGAGAGAAAAAAAATGCCTTTCCTTTGTCTCTTACCAACCCCCGCTCTACAGGTAACAGTTGCTGTTTTAAAACACCAGTATTTGTTTCAGTAACCCAGTGCTTTGAGTTACTCAAAACAGTTCCTACTACCTATTCAAGCGTAAGTAGTTAAACAAACAACAAAAAACACACCAGTGATTAATACTTAAACAGCACCCTCTCAGAAATACATAGTGTTTAGCGTTAGTACATTACTAGGCTGCAAACCCACAGTTAATAAACGCTTTAGTTTTTTAACGCGTCACTTCTCTTAAAAACAGAAAAATCTCTTTAAAAACAGATAATCGCTCGAGCTAATCGGCTAATGGGATAGGCCTTGCTTAAATGAGGTTCAAAACCCATGACTCACTGAAAGCTTATACTAGTGACTTTCTTTGAATTTGAACAGGACAATGCAGGAGAAACATTTGGCCGCAGAGATGGAAGCTAAGGATTTTTTTTAAAAACTACCCACAGTGGGGCCAGTATGGGGTTAAATATTAGTTGGGTGCCAAGTCCCTAATGGAAATAAGTTGTTACGGAGGATGCGATAAAGCAAATGTCTTGAATCCTTTTTTTTTCCCTCTGCATATATTATAGAGATCCAAGTAAGATATGATAGAGTATAGAGCAATAATGGTAAGTATGATAGAGTATAGTAGCAATAATGGTACAGATATGATAGAGTCTATAGTGCAATAATGGTACAGATATGATAGAGTATAGAGCAATAAGGGTACACAGATATGATAGAGTATAGTAGCATATATGGAAGCTATGATAGAGTCTGTGCAATTAATGGTACAGATATGATAGAGTTATCGTAGCAATAATGGTACAGATTTATGATAGAGTATAGTAGCAATAATGGTACAGATAGATGAGTATAGTAGCAAAATAATGGTACAGATATGTTAGAATGATATAATTAAAGCAAGCAATGACCGTTACACACCACCCTCAAGATGCGGACCACCCATGGCACAACCTCCAAGTCCCCTCTCAGCCTTTTAGGGGCTGAGAGGGGCGCTGGGAAGGTTGCCAGCTGCTGCCAGGGGGAGGGCAGGTGCGCCGTGTTGGCACCCCCCCCCGCACTGTCCCCCCCCTTGCCAAATTAAAGTTGGCAAATTGAAACAGCTGAACTTAACGTGGAAAATACAGTACTCCCTCGGTTATTAATAGAAGCGAGTGGTAGTGGTAAACTGATGCAATGTCCTGCGATTTGTGGAAACCTTATTGCAGGAAAACCCGGCGTGGGAAGGTGAAAGTTAACGGCCCTTCTATAAACATGCCCCTATGTCTCTATATGGGTTATGTTATTCCTCCTAACCTCATTTTCATTCAGTTCCAATGAAATCCCCATTAAACTGAGTGGATTATTTACCATCCACAATGCTTCATGATACCAAACCAATAGAAGTTCACACTAAGTGATGGTCATTTCTGTTGACCTGCAGGTAGAGGAATGTCATAAGTTGGCTGCACTTTCTGCTATTCTCCTACAGGGATATTTATTCGTACTGTTAATAAACCCTGTTCTATAGTCAGAAGAGATGTATAGATCACAGATGTCCAAAAACATTGGGTTTATCTCACAAAACACTTTATTATTACAGGGAATCTGAATGTGCAATTCACTAAAGCCGCTTACACCACAATCACATTTAGTTTGTATGGAATGAAAACGGGCAGGCACGGTGGCTTATGGTAGCACTGATGCCTTGCTGCACTGAAGTCCCGGAGTTCGATTCCACCCTTGGACACAAGGACCACAAGGACACAGGGTTTGTATTGTTTGTGTGGTTTCCTCCGGCAATCAGGAAACCTGACGAGAAGAAAAGCCCGAAAAACCTATGTGTGAGATTAGAAAAGGAAATTAATCAACAAGTTAGTCACTTCACCAGACAGAGTTCGTCCGGGATTTTATTGTTTGTAAAACTCTAAACTATACCGTATCCACTGCTATATCACATCGAATTCTTACTCACATCTTCATTAAAAACCAAAGCAGTTAGTTAGACAGAATATATTTCTCATAAACCATGCTAATATAACTACGTATACAGATCAGATTCTGCAGTGCTATCCTGTAAAAAATTGTTTCCAGTAATAAGTTTATACTTTTTAGTATTGGAAAGTCTTACTTGGGGACATCCAATCCATTGGCACAGTCTGGGCAATTCTTCTGATAGTTGGGGAAAACCAAGCACAGCAAAAAAATAATTCTTCCCTGGCGTCTGACTGAATGCTTGACATTGGCAAGTACAAATTCCCATCTCGTCCAACAGGACACCCGGTCATCCTTGAGGACATGCACAGATCTCAAAGAAGGATAAAAACAACTCTACATAAACCCAAGCAGCACTCATTAGAACAGAATAAAACAAATTGCACTGTTGAACGATACTGCCACAGTGGACAATAGCAGTAAGTAATCTGAACAGGGTGGGAGCCCCAGTTGGCATTTTACTTAGACCTTTTGTCACTGTAACAAATATTTAAAGCCACCCTTTGTCTTCCTGCCACAAAAAGTAGGTGTAGCTTGTTGAGGTGGATGTGGCTTGTGGAGGTGGGGCTGAGCCGGGGAGGGTGGATGTGGTAGGCTGATAAAACGGATGGTTGAACTTGAGTACTGGCTCTTTACACTGGCTGATGAACTGGTTAAAGTATGTGCCCACAGACCGACTGGTAAAGTATAAGATGTCCACACAGACTTATATATATAGATGTACCAAATAATTTGTAATATAAGATGCCAAGCCCATATAGACTGGTAACTATTTTTTAAGATGCTAATACAGACTTTACAGACAAGATGCCCACCCACATAGGACTGGTAAATATAAGGACATGGCCCATACAGAACATGTACAGTAAAGATGTTTTTTCCCCATGCAGACTAGTAAATATTATATGTGCTCACACATACTTAAAAAAATATAATATATGCCTACACAGACTTCGGAATATAGATTCGTTAGTATATTCCCCAGTTTCCAAACAGAATTGTATATAAATTGTAGTGACACAAGGCTTGTAGTGAAAGATGCCAAACCCCCACTTTGTGAGTGCAGGAGAAGTGCCTGGTAAGTAGTAAGTAAGGCTTCTCAGCACACTGGCCTGCAAGGTGAAGCGCACCCATGTTCAAGTTTGAAATTTGATTTTTTTTCAGCAAATTTCTAGTAGAACAGGGCACGCACAAAGAGCAACATTTCAGTTTGCTTCTGGAGGTATGCCCCTGAGGTCATTATGCACTTTAGTACTATATGCACAGAGGGTATGCTGGCACTAATCAACACAGGTGAGTTAAGTATGTACTGCAGTACTCCATGCACAGTATACAATGGTACTAATCTACAATAGGTGGGGCCATTATTACACTGAGTACTACAATGGTAGTACTACAATGTAATCTTTTTAGATATAATAGTAAGAAGAGAGGACGGTAAATGTCGCACAATTAATAATGGGGAAAGTTAGTTACGAGGGATGGCGAAAAGCAAATCGTAAATATTTTTTTCCTCGTAACACTATAGAAGATCCAGGACAGATATCATAGAGTATAGTAGCAATAAATTGTGTAAAGTTATATGTATATGGTACAGTAACAACTAAATAAGGTTAAGATTAATAAATCTCCTTGCCTAGAGACAAACCACCCTCAACGACCTTAGGGAGTAAGTACAGTTTTATCTAGGCCATTGTTTCTTATTGTTTACATTTTCCCCATGTCCGGTGGTGTGCCTTGGATTGGAAAAAGCTGAGGTATTCCAATATCAAAAAAGGGTAGTCTTCACAGCGGGTAATTACAGGCCTCTGTAAGTTAACTTTCAGTGTGGGGAAGATTCCTGGAAAGTTTAATAAGGGAACATGTTCTAGAGGTATGTTCAAGGACTGACCTTATAAGTAGTAACCAGCATGGATTTAGGAGGAATAGATCTTGTCAACACAACTTGCTTGGCTTTTATGCGGAAGAGTAGTGAGTAGAAATTTAGACTCTGGTATAGCAGTTTAGATGTAGTTTACTTGGATTTTGCAAAGGCTTTTTGTACCGTCCCCATAGGCGACTAATGAATAAGTAAGGGTCTGTGGTCCTGGGAGTTACATTTGTACATGGATAGAAAATGGTTTAAAGAAAATAGGATGCAGAGAGTTTAGTTGTTAAGGGGCTCATCATTATGGACTAAAGTGCTAAGTGGGGTTGCCCCAGGGTTCTGTGTTGGTGGACGCCTTCTATTTAATCTATTTATTAAGATGATTTGGTTTAGGAGGGGGGGTAATTTTTTTCAGCAAGGGTTCGTGTTTGCTGAGTTTGCACAAAACTTTGTGTTGTTTGTCGACCATTAAAAAATTTTAGAGGATGTGGAATCGTTGCAGGGGGGATCTGAAGATTGTCACATTGCTAAGTGGCAGATGAGTATTCAATGTTGATCAATGTAAGGGATGCATTTTGGGCGTCTAAATTCCTGTGCCTACTTATACATTAAATGGCTCTGTTTAAAGAACCCGTTGGAAAGGGATCTTGGAGAGTTTGGTGGATAACAAATTAAAGAGAAAGCAGTGCCAGGCGGCAACAGCCAGAAAGAGCCAGCATGGTATTGTCTGTATAAAGAGAGGTTATGGATTCCAAGGAGGAAAATGTAATTCTCCTCTTACAAGCTGGGTAAGGCCTCATTGAATATGCAGTGCAATTTTGGAATCTGTGTACAATAAGGGACCATCTTGGAAATGGAAGGGTTCAGAGAAGGGCAACAAATTATAAGGGGATTGGGGGAGCTGAATATCAAGAGAGACTGGAAAAGTTATTAAAGTTAGGAGATGGAGAAAAGGCGGCTTGCGTGGGCGGATATGATTACTGTGTATAAATACATTACAGGCCTACAATAAACTATCGGGGCATTGTTTACCAATAGAACATGTCAGAGGACACGAGGGACATCCATTAAGACTTGAAGAAAACAAGGTTTAGGGCTTCAAGTTGGGAAAGGGTTTTTTCACTGTGAGAACTGGCAAAGCTATGGAACTGTCTTCCAGTGGACGTGTTTGGCAGGTTCATTGGTCAGTTTAATAAAAAAGCTGGATGGTTTCTACAAACAAGGAAATTTGTTACAAGTTACGGGGTATGGATAAATAAATAGAGTGGAAAGGTTGTCACTGTGAGAACGGGTAAAGCTATGGAACTGTCTTCCAGTGGACGTTGTAGGGCGGTTCATTGGTAAGTTGAATAAAAAGCGGAATAGTTTCTGCAAACAAGGAATGTTACAAGTTACTGGTATTGATAAATCAAAAGTAGTAGTTGGGAAAGGGTTGTCACTGTTGGAACGGTTTGTTAATATTAAAGCTATGGAACTGTCTTCCAGTGGACGTTGTTATGGCAGGTTCATTGGTCAGTTAATAAAAAGCTTGGATGAATTCTACAAACAAGGAATGTTACAAGTACGGTATGATACATAAAGTAGAGTGGGAAAGGGTTTGTCATGTGGAGAAACGGTTTAAACGCATGGAACTGTCTTCCAGTGGACGTTGTTATGGCAGGTTCATTGAGTCAGTTTAATAAAAAGATGCTGAGTTTCTACCAAACAAGGAAGTTACAAGTTTATGGTATTGATACTATAAAGTAGAGTCGGAAAAGGGTTTGTCACTGTGAGAAACGGTTAAAGTATGGAACGTTTCCCAGTGGACGTGTTATGGCAGGTTTCATGGTCAGTTTTTTAATAAAAAGCTGGATGAGTTTCTGCCAAACAAGGAAGTTACAAGTTACTGGTATGATTAAATCAAGTAGAGTGGGAAAGGGTTTGTCACTGTGAGAACGGTTTTTAAACGCTCGGTAACTGTCTTCCAGGGGACATTGTTATGCAGGTTCATTGGTCAGTTTATTAAAAAAGCTGGATGAGTTTATGCAAACAAGGAATGTTAAAGTTACTGGTATTGATACATAAAGTAGAGCTGGGACGGGTTTGTCACTGTGAGAACGGTAAGTATGGACGTCTTCCAGTGGAAGTGGTATAGGCAGGTTCATTGGTTCAGTTTAAAAAACGTGGATGAGTTTCTACCAACAAACAAGGAATTTACAAGTTTACTGGTATTGATAAATAAATAGAGTTGATCCAGGGGAATTTCCGATTGCCCACTTAGGAGTCGGAAGGAATTTTTTCCCCCTTCAAAATTTTGGTGGGGTTTTTTTTGCCTTCCTCTGGACTCTACAGTTAGCAGGAAATGCGGATACTTGCTAGAGGGGTTGGATGGATGGACGTATGTCTTTATTTCAACTCAAAAAACTATAAATACTATTCTTTTAAACAAAACCCAAGGTAAACCATTAAGGAATTTCCACTCAAAGTGATTAAAACTGTAATATTAAAATATAAAAGTTAATTTCACTTTAAATGTCCCAGGATGCAGATATAAACACCATCAGGAATGAGGAATGTTAGAGGGTTATATTTCTACATTGTGTAAAGTAGTAACAGGCAATTAAATACATTCAATGAAATTACTGTGTTACTATTTATTTTCAATTGTTGATTTTAACATCTCTCAAAAAAAAAAGTACAGAGCCTAAATTAAAGAAAAAAAAAATTATCCCACCAAAACAATTTTAATATTAATTTGCCAAATCTCACGCAGTTCAATTAAATAGAGTGATGTCAGAGATATCACAAAAGCACTTCGTAGTTTATTCAAGTTATATATACATATTTTCTACTGTTGGTATTTCCTTGTACTTACGGGAAAAGGCTAGCGTGATGAAAAGACAAACTAAATGTTTTAAAAAAAGATTGTAACGATGGAGTTTTTTATGATGGGTAAAAAAAAGAACTTGTGGGGTAATATATTAGCACCTGTAAGTTACATACCCAGTATTAGATCTGCCATTTCCCTTGGTGGTAGCGCCTTTAAGCAGCACAGATTGAGCAACATTTAAGACAACCTTTAAAAATATGTTTTTATAATTAGGACTGTCCACCCTTAAAGGAAAAATTCAGAGGGTAAATATAATAATATCTTTATTTTTAAAATTCTTAGTTTGTATATGCATACTTAGGGTTATTCTAATAATTATCTTCCATGTTAAAAAATCCTCCTTTGAATTGATACCCTTGCTATTACCTGCTGTTGACATTAGTGGAGTGACATTTAGGGTACTGACAGTCCTTCTTCTTCCAGAATGCACAATAACATGGAATGTTCCTAACAGTAATTTCTACTGATGGCATGTTAGATGGGTCAAACATGCCAGATATTACTGAGCAACGCAAGACAAAAATGGTCTTATAGGAACAAGAGGTCAGGACTGTGTGTATAAGATCTTTGAAAGATGACAGACAGGATCGGCAGGATCCTGTCTGTCATCTTTCAAAAAATCTTTAAGTGTGTATTAAGCGATTAAGACACTACCAATATCTCAGGAGCCACAAGAGAAACTCACTAGATAGTTCTGTATGGTTCATATCTGGCCAAGTAGAGTTTTGTATTTGTTTTAGGAGGAAACCTTTGGTAAAGATTATCTGGGCGATGGCAGAAACAACAAATTACGCCTTACCTGACAGATATGAATAAGCTTTTTGGGGGGGGGGGTTTGCATTGCCTCCTACGTCTATAGAAAAGGCATTAAAATGTATGCGACAAAATTGTTCTGCAACTCTTAACCACAGCCTTTCCTAAGTTAATAGCTTATCTGCACTACTTCCAAAAATGGCAGCGTAGCCAGTGCAAATAGTGAACAGCCCACGGCTAACCAGAAATTACAAACAGTGTGGTGGCCAAGGGGGATGTGGGAATGGGCCTACCAGAATCAGTCAATTCTCTTAATGGACAGAGCAAAAACATTTTGTGATACGGATTGCCATCGTTTTGGCCAAAAAATGGCTACTGCTTCAGAGTTAGGCAAATAGTGGATGGAAGGCTCGACCCACGACCTGCCACTCTCCATCTGTATGTTGGACCCACACCTTAAACTGGCTTATTGCAGGGCCACACTAGATGACATTAGAAATCGAACAAGCAGCAGCAAATATTACCATAGTTGCAAAGTTGAGTGAGTTTGTTGTAATGATCAGATCCCATTTCCCATTAAATCCTAATAAGACTATGGTAGTTATCTATATACCCACCATCCGTCATCCAGTAAACATGAACTGCCGGGTGATCAGCAGGAGGATTGCAAACAAAAAGACCAGAGATTCCCCTTTCATATATTAATGGAGGAAGGATGTCCTTCTTTTGGGAATGTGGGGACCCCTAATGGAAAGAAAGGCAATGTAAACAAAGTACAAATGTATCTTTGTATCAATTAGATCAACTGGACTTGAAGTTTAGTTGTTGTTAGAAGACGTTTTTCAGCTAGTCATACGAATGGATCTCGCAATTAAGAATGACTTGTACAAGAATCTGGGCAATTGTATAGAACCTGGAAAATCCCAATTAGTATCACAGGCAGGTTGTTAGGGACCGTCCTGAATTGCAAGGTGTGATTATTTACACACGCCTTGCATTCACAGGGGTAATGGAAGGAAGGTTATAAAGTTTTCCCAGTGCTATTTATTTGCATTAAATATAATTTTCTAACTTTTTAATGGTTACTAACGGATAGATAAAATACCGATAGATAAAATACTGATTAGATAAAATACGGATAGATAAAATACGGATAGATAAATCGGATAGATAAAATACGGATAGATAATAGAGAAAAAAATACGGGATAGTAAAAATACGGATAGGGAAGGATAGACAAATACGATAGATAATAGATATAATACGGATAGATAAAATACAGATAGATAAAATACGGATAGGATAGATAATTACAGATAGGTAAAAATACAAGAGAGATAAATACGGATAGATAAACACACTGACGGATTAGATAAACATACGGATAGATATAAAATACGGATAGATAAAAATACGGATAGATAAAATACGGATAGATTAATAGATATAAAAATACGGATAGATAAAATACGGTAGATAAAATACGGATAGATAATAGATAAAACGGAAGTAAAATAGGATAAGGATAAAATACAGATAGATAAAATACGGATAGATAAAATAAGGATAGATAAAATACGGAATAGATCAATACGGATAGATAAAATAGGATAGATAAATAAAATACGGATAGATACAATAAAGATGATAAACTACTGTTGATAGATAAAATTGATTGGTTTGCACGGTACGTAGTGTCTCCAGAAAGATGATCTTTCGTGTGTGAACCTTTCACCCACATACTCATTCTTATATTTATTTTGACTATTTGTAAGTCGGAGCTTTCTTCTGTTCAAGTCTCTCGGTCATCATGGCAGATCAAGAACATTTAATGTGCATTTGGATTTAATAAATCCCTGTGCCCCACTACACCTAAATAACTCTGTGTTAAGTTGAATCCTAATGGAAAAAGATTGGGGGTTCTGGTAGGTAGCTAACAGCTTAGCTGTGCAACAATGCCAGTTCTATAGTTTCTGGTTAATCAGGGATAACTTTCGAATTGCCATTTGGAGTCAGGAAGCATTTTCCCCCCACGTTTACCCTTCCTGGATCATGTTAGGTAGGGCTAAAAAAGGAGGATTAGAAGGGACTTAAATGAGGCGTAGGTCTTTATTCAACTCAATTACTGTGTAAAATGTAAAACTATGTATCTATACTTTACTATATTTATACTAATTCTACCATACTATCAGGGTTATTTCAATAAAGTTCCTTTTCATTAAAAATGGTGCTAATTTGCCCCGCCAATCAGAAGTTATTTAACATTTGAAAGCGAAATCTGATATGGTTGGGGGAAAATTAGACAACCAATTTTTTTAAACGATAAGAACTTTTATTGAATAACCTGTATATCTATACTATATGTAAATAAAATATTCAGATACATATACTTTTTTAGATCACTATTCTATACTATATGCTATATATATATCTATATCTATATACTAGTATAGTAGAGAATAGTATAGTATAGTATAGTATTTGGGTTGAATTAAGACATATGTCCATCTAGTCCAACCTACTCAGCATACCCACATTTCTGCCCAAACTGCTGATCCAGAGGAAGCAAAAAACCCAACCCAGAAGAAAAATCCCGACTCCAAGAGCATTCACCAAATGTTATCTATGTACAATACCAAATAAAATGGAACATTCCTTGCTTCAGACACTCATCCAGCTTTTTTTTTTTTTAACTATTCAATGAACCGCCATCCCACATCCAATGGAAGACAGTTCCTAGCTTTACCTTTCTCACAGTGACAAACCCTTTCCAACTCTTACTTTAGTTGTATAATACCAGTAACTTGTACACATTCCTTGTTTGTAGAAACTCATCCAGCTTTTTATTAACTACCCAATGAACCTGCCATACCACATCCACTGGAAGACAGTTCTCCATGCGCTTTACCGTTCTCACAGTGACAAACCCGTTCCCAAACTCTACTTTATGTATCAATACCAGTAATTGTAATAGTCCTTGTGTGTAGAAGAAACTCATCCAGATTTTTCATTAAACTGACAATGAACCTGCCATCACACATCCACTGGAGAAGTTCATAGCTTTACCATTCTGCACAGTGACAAAACCCTTTCCCAACTGTACTTATGATTTCAATACCAGTAACTTGTAACATTTCCTGTTTGTAGTTTACTCATCCAGCTTTTTTATTAAACGACCAATGAACTGCCATCACCACATCCACTGGAAGACAGTTCTAGCTTTTACCGTTCTCACAAGTGACAAAACCCTTCCCAACTCTACTTTATGTATCATACCTGTAACTTGTAACATTCTTGTTTGTAGAAACTCATCCAGATTTTTATTTTAAAATGACCCAATGAACCTGCCAATCACACATCCAATGGAAGACGTTCCATAGCTTTACCGTTCTTCACAGTGACAAACCCTTTCCCCACTCTACTTTATGTAATCAATACTAGTAACTTGTAACAGTCCGTGGTTTGTAGAAACTCAGCCCGCTTTTGTATTAAAATGACCAATGAACCTGCCATCACCAACATCCATGGAAGGCCAGTTCCAAGCTTACCGTTTTAACAGTGACAAACCCTTTCCCAACTCTACTTGAAAAATGTATCAAGACCCAGGAACTTGTAACATTCCTGTTGTGAGAAACTCATCCAGCTTTTTAGTAAACTGACCAATGAACCTGGACCATCCCACATCACGGGAAGACAGTTTCCATAGCTTTACTCGTTCTCACAGTGACAAACCCTTTCCCAACTATACTTGATGGATCAATACTAGTAACTTGTAACATTCCTTGTTTGTAGATAAACTCATTCCAGCTGTTTATTAAACGGAACCAATGAACCTGCCATAACAACGTCCACTGGAAGGACGTTCCATAGCTTTACCGTCTCACAGTGATTTAAACCCTTTCCCAACTCTACTTTATGTATCAATACCAGTACTTTGAACCTTCATTGTTGTAGAAGATAGAAGGAAAACTCATTCCAGCTTGTATTAAACTGACCAATGGGGGGGAACCTGCCATAACAACGCCACGGAAGACAGTTCCATAGCTTTACCGTTTCTCAAAGTGACACCCTTTCCCAACTCTACTTTATGTATCAATTACCAGTCAGTAACTTGTAAAATTCCTTGTTTGTAGAAAAGTCATCCAGGCTTTTGATTAAACTGACCCATATGAACTGCATAAAAACGTTTTCCACTGGAAGACAAGTTCCATAGCTTTACAGTTCCCTCTCACAGTGGACAAACCCTTTCCAAACTTGAAGCCTAAACAACTGTTGTATTCAATAAATCTAACTGGACTGAAATGTAGTTCGTGAAGACGTTTCGCTAGTATCCGACTGGATTCCAATTCAGCCAAACCTTTTTTCTGCAAGTTCTTAAGGGATGCTCGTGGTCCTTTGACATGTTCTTTGGTGAACAATGCCCGATAGTTATTGTATGGCCCGTTATGATTTATACACAGTAATCAATTCACCACGCAAGCGCCTTTATCCAGGTACCTATTGTAACTTTTCCAGTCTCTCATTCATATCAAGCTACCCCACACCCTTATAATTTAGTTACCCTTCTTGAACCCTTTCCATTCCAAGAACGCCATTTTTATACACCAGGATTACAAAATTGCACTGCACTATTCCAAATGAGGCATTACCAATGCTTGATAAAGAGGGAGAATTACATTTTCCCTCCCTTGAAATCCCTACCTCGCTTTTTTACAAGACAATACCATGCTGGCTCTGCTGTTGGCGCCTGGCAACTGCTTGCTAACCTTTAAGTTTGTTATCACCAAAACCCAAGATCCCTTTCCAAACAGGATTCACTATATAAGCAGAACAAAATGCATCACCATACATGTTTTTCAACATTATATCTGTTGTATTCAATTAGATCAAGGGAACTTTGAAGTTTAGTTCTTAAGATGTTTCTTCAAGAATAAACTTCAAGTCCAGTTGAACTAATTGAATACAATAGATATACCATGACCTGATGTAATGACCTTCACAAGCATGTTCCACATTGAATCTCATCTGCCCCTTAGGATGCCCAATGTGACAATCGGCCAAGTGAGTGCACATCTGTAGCTTTCGATAGCAGTGTTACATAAAAAATGATTTCTACATGTTGCCTTAAATATCACGTATTTGCATTATAAAGGATATCTCCCACTGGAAATCACTTTTGGTATTTTTTATTTTATTTATAACAGGAGTAAAGGAGCTGTGTCTTATCCCTTTCTTAATAAAAATGTTCAGGAGCCGGGGGAACACGTTAAGACACTTACCAGGCTCTGGCTTGCAACATTTTAGATAGTGTAGTGTGCTAAGTCCATTGGAACCTGTCACAAGACACGGTGTTGTAGGAGCGACGAGGACCGGGTAGTTCTGTAAACTTTTGGTACCAGATGATTGACGTTTTTTTATTGATGAATGGGAGGGGATTTCTTTTCCCAGTGGAGATACCCTTTAAGGTATCCAACATACCTGGAACAATGATGGTTGGTTTCTTCCGAGATGGCTGGTTCTAGCTGTAGGAAAACATAGCAACGGTATTTTGCCATTGTACAGAGAAATGTTGCTTGGCATTGTGAAAAATTTGTAACGTTTCCAGAATTTCCTTTATTTGTACGTGGGGTAACTGTGTGGATCATCGGCCCTGTCCATTCTTAGTTCCAACAGGAATCTGGTTTTTTAAGACAAGGTATAGAGGTGTTTAACCCTTCATCACCCATAGTGTGATTGAAGGACTGTTAACATTGGCCACACTGCAGAAGTGTAATGAATCTTTCCTTAAACCTACTCTAATTCCATCTTAAAGTACACTTACCCAATATTATCACAAAAATGGTTGGTGTGAGTTGAAGATGGGAACCAAAAATTAAAATTCTCCATAATCCCCGATAGTGATTTTGACAATAGCAGGGAAAGGAATATTACTTTAAATGTGAGGTAAAACACCAAGCTAGATGATGTTATCCAATGTGTAGTACAAGGGGGGGTAGGCATTAAATAATTCATATCGTTGTATCAGTTAGATCAAATGGGACTTGGAAGTTTAGTTCTTGAAGACGTTTCGCTAGTCATCCGATGGATCTCTCAATTCAGATGAAAGGATCAAACTTCTGAAATTGAGAAAAAGCCAGTCGGAGGCTAGCGAAGCGTTTTAAGAACTAAACTTCTGAGAGGCAGACAATCACGCTGGGCTTCTCAGAATGCCTGGGGGGAGAGAGCGGAGGGAGGAGGGAAGGTAAGTTAGAGTTCGTTTGTAGCTGTGGGGCTGGGGGGGAAGAAGGAAGATATACGTTATGAGATGGGCAAGGGGTTTGTTTTATGTAGGGAAGGGGATGCCTAATCGGGAGGGAGAGAGGAGGGGAGGGAGGAGGCGAGAAAGGGCCTGCAGTATGCATGCCAAAACTTCTACCGGAGGGAGGCGAGCGAGAGAGAGGAGGCAGATCTATATGGGACTCTGCATCCTCCTGGTGGCAGTTTTTGGGAATTTGGGGGGGGGGGGACTACAGGAGAACCATTTGGAGTGGGAGTGAGGGAAGAATTTTATTACACTAAAGGGTGGGCCATTAGTGGGGGATTATAGTTTTGGGGTGGACATGCCCCTTTTTCTTAAGTAATCACCATCTGCTAGACTGAAATGCAGTAAATCAATTTGCCTACTTTCAATGTTTACACGTGTAATTACCACTTGAGGCTATATTTTGCAGAAGAGTGGAAGGTAAGCAATTTATTTTAACTAATTTCTTTTTATGCGCCTGTGTTATTTGGAAAATTGGATAATATAATCAATATTAAACAACAGACACTCTCCAAAATGAAAGTTTGTGAACAAAGGGGAAAACATGGCTTGGCGAAACACTAGAGGAACACTCAATGAACAAGATTTTTAAACCCTCCATAAATGCTCTTATAACACAAGAAAAGAATTTTTAAATGTTTCTCCCTATCCCCCACACAGAAAACACAAATTTATCCCAATGTTCCCACTTGCTATAGAGAAAGCTGCCAAGATAACAAACTTAACGCAAATGTTGGTGGGAGTTGCGCGCGGAGAGGGAGAAGAGAAACAAAAACTGGGACGTGTGAAAATTTAATCCTAAAAAAAAAGTCTTATTACATACACATCCTGGATCCCTGGACAGCTTGACAAAAACTACACCAATATCTACAACAAACAGATTCACGGGCTCCCCTAAAACACCTGGACACTATAAATCCGGCTTAAAAAATCCTTATTCCTAACAGGGATTGACAATGTTGGCAAAATATGATCAAATTTGTTTTAAAAACAAACAATTAAAAATATTATTTACAATTCTCAAGGCATTCTGTTCTTACATCAACTGTAATATCAAGTAAGATATAAATATGCAGAGGCTTGATCCACAAAAATACAATGAAATATGGTCTCTTGGTTTTACGCAATGACACACGCCGGTGGAATAGTATTAGTATAGTATTAGTATATATTGTGTATAGGTATGGTATAATATAGTATTGGAGGTTAAATAAAGACATATGTCCAGTCCACAACCATTTTCTTTAGCAAATCTCCTCCATTTCCTAACTTTGATCCAGAGAAGGCAAAAAAAAAAAAAAAACAACAAATTTATGAAGGTGGGAATACTCCCTTCCTGGACTATAAGTGGCAATCGGAAATTTACCTGGATCAACTCTAACTTTATGTATCAATACCAGTAACGTATAACATCCTGTTTGCAGAAAGAAGAAAACTCATCCGCTTTTAGGAAATGACCAATGAAACCTGCCATAACAACGTCCACTGGAGACAGTTCCATAGCTTTACCGTTCTAACGTGACAAAACCCCTTCCCAACTTGCACTTTAATATCATACCAGTAACTTGTAACATCCTTGTTTTGTAGAAACTACATCCAGCCTTTTTATTAAAAATGACCAATGAACCTGCCATAACAACGTACCACTGGAAGACAGTTCCAATAGCTTAACTGTTCTAACAGTATGAAAAACACTTTCCCAACTTGAACCCTAAACCGTTTATCTTAAAGTCTCTTAAGGGATGTCGTTTTGTCCTCTGACATGTTCATTGGTGAACAATTGTCCCAGATAGTTTATTGTAGGCCGTTCTAATGTATTTATACACAGTAATCATATCCCCACGCAAGCGCCTTTTCCGCCAGCGTACATATTGTAACTTTCCAGTCTGCTTCATATTCAAGCTCCCCAATTCCCCTTATTTACTTTGAGTGCTCTTCTCTTGGAACTCTTTCCATTTCACAGATGTCCTTTTTGTACAAAGGATTCCAAAAATTGCAGGGCATATTCCAAAAAAATGAGGCCTACCAATGCTTGTAAAGAGGGAGAATTAAGTTTCCTCCCTTGAATCCATACCTCTCTTAGACAAGGACAATACCATGCTGGCTTAGCTGTTTGCCGCCTGGCACGGCTTGCTACCTTTAAGTTTGTTTTATCCCCCAAAACTCCAAGACCCTTCCAACAGGGATTCACTTAACACAGAGCCATCATTTTATAGGATAAGTAGCACACAGTATTTTTAACCAGTCCCAAAATGCATCCACCTTCCATTTATCAACATGAATTTCATCGCCACTTAGCACCCAATGTGACAATCTATCTAGATCCCCCGTAACGATTGCACATCCTCTGAAGTTTTTAATGGTCGACAAAGTTTTTGTGTCGTGAGCAAACACAGAAGAAACCTTGTGACAATTACCCATTTCCAAATCATTAATAAAATAAGATTAAATAGAAGCGGCCCCAGCACCAGAACCTTGTGGCACCCACACATTAGCCACTTTCCACACGATCACACCCCATAATGAGCTCCCGAAACCCCATTACAACTTACTCTCTGCATGCCACCACTATTAATTCAACCCACCAATTTTACTATCCATGTACAAAATGGACTCCCCAGACCAAAGACCTTAGCTTATGCATTAGTCGCCTCTGGGGGACTGTATCAAAAGCCTTTGCCAAAATCCAATGTAAACTAATCTACTGCTATACAAGAGTCAAAATTTCTACGTACGTCATAAAAGCCAAGAGTGAGTTTGACAAGATCTATTCCCCTAAATCCACGCTGGGTACACTTATAATGTCAGCCCTTGAAACAAAGCTGGGTACACAGATTACTGATAAGCCGATACTGTCAGATTTTCTTTTACGAATGAGCGCATGGCCGCCGAACTAGTCGGCCCGAGGAACACAGAGTAGTAACAAGCGTTTTCCTATGCTGTGCAAAAACTTTAAGTGTGTTTACCCAGCTTTACTCTAGAACAGTTACCTTATTAAACTTTCCATGTATCTCCCACACTGATGTTAAACTAAGGCCTGTAATTACCCGGCTGAACGACTACCCTTTTGTATAGGAACCACACGAAGAAACTAAAAGAGAAGCAAGATTCCATCCATGAGGAAATATAACTTTAAACCTCCAGATCCTCTTTATTCGCGAAGGAGACGAGGGGTGTGGAGACCAGACATCTACATGATCTAGTGGACTAACAGGACATCGGGTATTTCAATAGTTCCATTTATTATTTCTTCTTTCTGCACATGTTGTTGAAATGTTTATTTATAGTTAAATATATTATATAAAACAATGTTACTGTTACTGAAATGGGAATACTGTTGTTCTTCACAATATAAATTTCTGTGTGGAAAAAATTTAAATTTAAGGGAAGAAAAATAATGCAATTGGGAAAATCTTGCAAGGTTGGGTGGATATGATTTGTCACCAAGTGAATCTTATTGTGCAGCAAGAGAAAAAAAGAAATGAAAATGTACCCCAGATCTGTGGGGGAAGGAAAACAAGCAAATCCTTAACATAACTAACATGTTCCCACAAAAGTTAAGATTTTCAGTTTAGTTTTCCAACCAGCTTGTTGTCTTGGAAGGCGGAAGACAAATTTTTACATCCTGTGGACCTTACTTGTAAAATATAGTATGTATCTATATTGTATTTACAAAGCCCCACCAAGGCACTGTACATGATGAATAAAAGGATAATTATACAGATAAATAAATAATTCAAGTTTTGAACATCACATATTTAAATCATAAATAAAATGATTAGTGTGGCGTGGCTCCTTGAGGACCCATTAGAGAATGATTATTTCTGCCCCAAAAGCTTACAATCTAAGGGATAGACAACATACAGATACAAGTGGGATATGGGGAACAAAGGCTCTTGAGATGGCTAACAAATATTTATTGAGAGAAAGGTTTATGGTGGTAGGAGCCCAGCGTTCATTGGGGGATATGGAGAAGATTGCCGTGTAGTGTGAGGAAATGAGGTCACAGCAAGGAACATATGGGGCCAAGAGAGAAGATAAGTAGGGCGGTGCAGCAGATTAAAAGATTAAAAGGTCTCAAAATAAAGGTATTGGGGGCGGGGTTGTGGGGCCTATGAGACTTGACACATGTAGCAAGAGATCAGCATTTCCCTCCACCATTATTAACCTGCTGAGCACAAAAGGAATCAAAATCCTCTAAAAGGGCAAGAGGAATGCCTCAAAGACAACACCACAAACAAAAATACCCCCTTGGATCTCAATCAATTCTTCAGAAATCGGCTGGAACCACCAAATCCACCAAAATGGCGTTGGACCACTTCCCCAACACATCCTCTCAGGTACAAACACAAACAGGAACAAGAAGGGATAGTGAATCAGATCAGGAATCCACAGATGACAAAACTCAATCAGAGATTACTTACGATCTCTCCCTAAAATAAGGTTTGTACTGTTCGAAATACAGAATGTTTATTGTTTAGCCCCCCCCAAATAAAGTGCTGGTTTATCCTCACCCCAACAATCTTTCAACCCCCCCCCCCCCCCCCCCCCCCCCCCCCCCCCCCCCACCTCCCTATCATGAGATCCGGCTTAACTATCACATAAATAATTTATATGTTAAAAATAATATGGACGCAACGGCTTAAGGCTCTGTTCACTAAACACCAAGGGACTGAACATCCTAAAGACAAAGGATCCCAACCCTCCACTCACACACAAACAATCCAGTAGATCTTTCAGGAAACCCATTTCAAACTAAACTCCAATATCCAGGCTCAGACAATAGACATTTTCCCCACACGGCATTCTACAGTCACAACCATATAGCTAAAACCAAAGAAAGGTTGAAAGCCAATCAACACTCCATAAAAAACTTTCCCTACTAAATTTAGATACAATACATGGATAAAGAAGAAGGAAGATTCTAGTGATTATTAAAACTCCCTCTACAACAAAAACCTTTCACCCTTGCCACAGTTATCTACCCACACAGGTCAAATATCTGCAGCAACTATATACCTCAATAGACGTGGAAAAAAGTTTGCAGAAGGATTATATAATTTTGGAGGCGATTTTTCCTCTCACTCGACCCCTCCATTGGACACCACCTCAAACTCACCCACACGTACTCAAAAAGCCTTACGAAACATTTTAAAGCAAAAATTAACCTCATTACAACTAATAGTACCTGGAGAGATCTACACCCTACTACAAAAGACTCTTTTTTATTGAGCCCAACCCATAACACATACAGCCCCCCCCATCAACTTGTTTTTCACCTCACCCCTTATTGTAAGGTTTGCCAAGCCTCCTATTTTTGGGGGCCATAACATCTCTCTGACCATGATCCAATCTACTAAACCCTAAACAATTCCCTCTACAGAAAACCCCCATGGGACATTGAGGTTGTTAAACAACAAACTATTGAAAATGATGATATCTGGTTTAAAAGCAATACAACGCAATAAACAATTTTACACAAGACCACAAAGAGGATTAAACGTCTAAGAGGAGCTATTTATACAAAATGGGATCAAGAATTAAAAAAAATCTTACCGAACAACACACCAAAACCTAATCCAAGAGTACAGAATCTTAGAACATCTCACAAACTCTATAGAACACCAGACCTTTTACAGAGAAACATAGCCCGACAGAAGAACCACTAATTAAAACATTAGGATGAAGCATTTTTAACTATAGAACACCCAAACTAAGAAATCGTTCAATATCTGAATAACATAACAAAAAGTGGCAGATCTTGGCCAGATTGCTCAAAAACTGTTGTAGCAAATATTAATATTGCAAAATTAAAAAACCTCCTCTATGGAAAATCGTGTCTAGATCGGAGGTACATCGCGAAATGTTCCACAATTTTATACCAAATTATTCAGGCTCTTCCTCAAACCTACGTCAACCGCAGGAATCCAAATCAGAAATTATCAACTGATTATTTAAAATACTACTCACTACCCATATTTAACCCAAACCAATTAGCCTCACTGGAATTCATCGTTTTCCAACTGGAATTACTACGTATTACAACAACACCCGAAGGTAGGAGTCAAGCTCCTGATGGATTCACCCCCCACTTCTATTCTATAAACTCATAAAACAAGTAATTCTCCCCCCCTCTTCTAGCATCTTTCCATTGCAATGTCCCCAACACCCATTCATTTATGCCTCTCGGAAAATTGATGCTGAGAAGGCCATTCATTGAGCTTAAAGCTGGCACTTCTTACAATCAAACCCTAATTACACCTAGGAGGAATCAGCACAATTTTGTAGATTAAAGATTAATGGCTCTTCTATTATCAAAAATAATACCGGTTAAGTATGAAAATCAAAATCAATGGCACCTTCTCAAACCCAATCCAACAATCACAAATGGCAACCGCCAAGGGCTGCCCCCTATCCCCATCCCTATAATACTCACTATGGAAACATTTAGCAAATGCAATAAGAACAGAATCCTAATATCACGGGTGTTAGAAACAGGATGCCCAGGAGAAACCACAGAAACTAGCCCTCTATGCGGACACAACTTATTGTTATGTATACCACACCCACACATTCTCTTCCCAATATTCTACAAGAAAATAAATATTATGGCAAACTCAGCAACTTCCAAATTAACACATTAAAATCGGATGCCCAACATTACACTTCCGGAGACAACGGTGAATCTAACTGAAAAACTAACTTCCTCGTTTAAATGAAATCTTACCTCCCTAATTATCTTGGTATTTACAATTAACCCCAACCCTCTAGATCTATACCTACGCCAATTACTTAAAAGCCTGCAGAATTGTCCTCCCGATCTGGAAACTATGATACAAAGGTATGCATTCCTGGTTTGGTAAAGCCACATTATTCAAATGGACACTTTTAGCCTCATTTCGTCTTGTTAACCTATTAACACTACCAATTGCTGTTACCTAACTCTTAACTTTAGAACTATATGGAAAAAAATCTTACATTTTCTATGGGGTAAAGGCACCCCATTAAATTCAAATACACAAACCCAAACCGCAGTAGGAACCGGGCGGTGGGTATCAACATTCCTGATTGAAATACCATCTAGCAGCATTGCTAAACCCACATCCACGGACTGGCAATACAATAAACAAAACAAAGCCTGGGAGGGAACTTATAAACAATTACTATATCCTTCCACCGTCTCAGCGATTTCCATGGCTAACTCAAAGGACAGACCCCAAAAATCCCCTTATACAAACTATTTTGTACCAATGATACTAAACATCCTGGGACTTTGCAACTTACAAACCTATAACATCACCACCAATACAAGGAAAAGATGACACTGATTAAACATCACCTAGTCTTCCACTGGATTTTTAACCCGGACATTTCTACATGGACCAACCCAAGATAACCCAACAATGGGGACAAATAACAATCCAAACAAAACTTGAAAAACTTGCAGACATAATAGGAGACACCAATCTCGAACCTCAATTTCTGTTCCAATATACTCAACTTATCAAGTTTATCAACAAACATATGAAAAATACAACCTGGGACAATGAACTCGTTTGAAACAAGTTATGCGTCAACCACAATTGCTCCAACCCATAACCATCTCCAAGATCTATAAAATTTGCAAATAAATCCTCAACGAACCTCCATCATACGCTTTAAAATGGAACAAAGAACGGAAAAAAACTTTCTGACCGAGCAATGGTCCCAAAGCTGTACAGCATTACACTCACGCATTAAATTATCATAGCAAGTTTCACACCAAGAAAAAAAAATTACAAAATGAAAGCTGTACAACATGTACCCTGATGTACCCATGCCCTCTCTCTACAGCTGCCCGACGAATACACACAACACATGACAGATCTTTGTATCACCTATTACTGCTGATGATACCCAAATCCATACTGCTACAAACCCCTAAAGATGATTTCAAATCTTTAAATGTCTGCGGTCTCTATTTCCTCCTGCATAGAGATTAACTGAACTTCCAAAATTCATGTTCCACTTGAGGATTCAAGGATTTTTAAAAAAAAAATCTGCAGCAAAACTATTAAAGTCCAGGGGGGGGGAACAGTGTATCAAGCCACAATCTCGATACTAACACAGTCCGGTACCGGAAACCTCATTGCGGTTGAGAAAATACTCAAAAAGTCAAAAATCCGCAAGTCCTTATTCTAGGGATCCATGAAATCGGTTGGAAGCAGTTCAGGGTCCATTCTTCTATATAAACCATTAATTTAAAGTCAAGGGGATTTTTTTTTTTTTATTTTCCGCCTAAAATAAAGTGGTAAATAGCAATGGTAACTTTAGTTAAATTGTCAGGGACCTGAAAAAGGGTCTGGGAAGATGTATCAACGCCCCCAATCTTAAAAATAAACACAGTCCGGGTACCGGAACCCCATTCCATGCCATTATTTTAGACATTTTTAGAAAATTTTAAATTTAAACAGTAAAAAATTCTAGCGTCCATGAAATCACGCTGTGGAAGCAAGTAAGCAAAGTAGTTGGGGGGGTCCATTTCTCGATTTCTATACTTTAGGACCCAGAGAGACAAGTGGGGCCAAAAAGGAACTTTTCAGACATTTCTAAACCATCGCGGATGTCTGACAGGAACAAGAAGTCGTCCTCGGGGAGTGCGTAGAAATGTGTGTATCCACCCTAATGTTGGCCTTTCCACAATTATCAAAAATTCTAAATATTTAAAGATTGAAAAATTGGATCGGAAAGAAAAGACTGTGTATAGCCGGGCAATACTGCAAGAACCCAGGGGTTGGTATAAAATATATCCCACTGAAGCCAGGTGCTCCTTCCACAATAGGAAGCAGCCAAAAACACATAGAAAAAAATCTGTGGACTTGAGCAGGGCACACCGATAGAGTAATGATGAGAGTAATCAATTAGACCATATACAATGATTAAGCAATTGAATTAAAAAGGCATTTTATGTTTGTGCCAAACGATAGCCAAACCCGAAGGGCAATAATAAAGGCAAAGAAATAAACAAATTAAAAACACTTCCTGTGCTATTCTGGTAACATATGTACATAATCATTATGTATTATAACGGTATACCCATTCGCAATCATTATTTTTTATAATAGGGATACCCATTCGCAAGATATGATTCTATACCGGTTTTTGGTTATACCCATTCCAATCTTATGATATATCCGGTCATAACCCCTTCGCAATCCGTATGATATCCGGTATACCCATTCAACCAATAGTATGATATACGGTATACCCATTCACAATCATTATGAGTATAACGGTATACCAATCACAATCATGATGATTACCGGTATACCCATTCACACTCATTATTGATTATTACCGGTATACCCATTCGCTCAGTATTCACACACCGTTAGCTACCAAAAGATAAAGCACAGTGTTACTTATAGCAGAGAATCTTCATATAAATACAATGACCAATATATCATAATGGAACTAAATAGGCAGTAATGTCCATCAAAGTAATAACCTATCATAATAGTGACCAAAGTTACAAATACATATTAAGACCCCTGTAACGACCCCAAAAAAATAGGCTAAACATACATAAATAGGAAACAGGTGGAGCGGCCAAATAGGGCAGTTGTGAGACCACGGACACATGGCAGATCCCCCAGGCTAAAGGATAGAGAATGGAAATATAAGCCCAATAAATGACCAGACAGAGCCAGGAGCAGTTAAAATCAGTACAAATAGGACGCGTTTCGTCCGATCCCGGAATTTCTCAAAGAAAAAATGGGATTGGAACTGGATATTCGGATTGACCATTGCTGTTTCCTGAATCTTGTGAAAAAGCTTCTCAATAAACTCGAGAGAGTCAATATTAAATAAAAATCCACTAATTACTTTGCGTGATGTTTGTGTAATACCGGTAGGCCATCCCGGGAGCAACATAAAGGTAAGAACCCAGGGTTGGACGGGCCTCTTAAAAATTGGATGGATGTGCTGTCTGTTGCCAAAGTGCAGCACTGTATCAGTGTAAAACCAAATGATAACCTGATATGAAATCGGGGTTACGCTGGATTTATCTTATTTTAGGTATATTGAATCCCCCCATAGATTTCTCCAGTAAAAGGCGAGGTTAGTTTTAATTAAAATGCCCAAATTTTGGGGGAGGACAGCACTCCATGGCCAGGTATTTCTCATGGCTAAGGGATATGATGCCTTCCCAATGGGCCACCAGGAATGTACCAGTGCCATAAGCTCCCAATAATTGAGGGGCGCAGTGCCGGGGGCTGTGTGGCGTATTGGCATCAAGAGACAGTTGATAGAACCTTAAGAGGAGAGGCCTCAGTTCATTTATGGAAGGCAAGATAGTATAGTATATATAGTACAGTATAGTATAAAGTCTTTGAGGTTGATAAAAGAATATGTCATCCAGTCCAACCCCATCTGCAATATCCTCATTTCCTTGCCTAAATGTTGATCCAGAGCAAGGCGCAAAAAAAAAAAACCACCAAATGTATTCGAACGTGGGAAAATTCCCTCTGACAAGTGGCTAAAGGGAAATTTTCCCTGGATCAAACTCGACTTTATGTAATATAATATTCCAGTAATTGTAACATTCCTTGTTTGACAGAACACAGCCAGCTTTTTATTAAACTGAACAATGAACCTGCCAAACAAGTCCACTGGAAGACCAGTTCATAGCTTTACCGTTCTCACAGTGACCAAACCCTTTCCCAACTCTACTTTATTGTATCATATACCAGTAACTTGTACATTCTTTGTTTGTAGAAACTCATCAACTTTTATTACGGACCAATGAACATGCCATAACAAGTCCACTGGACGACAGTCTCCATAGCTTTACCGTTCTCACAGTGACAAATCCTTCCCCAATTCTACTTTATGTTATCAATCCCAGAACTTGTAACATTCCTTGTTTGTAAGAAACTAATCCAGCTTTTTATTTAAACTGACCAATGAACCTGCCATAACAACGTATCCACTGGAAGAAGTTCCATTAGCTTTGACGTTTTCACAGTGACAACCCTTTCACCACTTACTTTATGGATCATACAGTAACTTGAACATTCCTGTTTGTAGAAACTCATCCAGCTTTTTATTTTAAACTGACCAAGAAACGCCATAACAACGTCCACTGGAAGACAGTTCCATAGAGTTACCGTTTCTCACAGCGGTGCATATCCTTTCCCAAAACTCTACCTTTATGTATTCAATACCAGTAACGTGTAAAATTCCGTTTGGTAGAAAAAACTCATCCAGCTTTTTAGTTAAACTGGACCAAGTGAACCTGACATAACAAACGGTCCACTGGGAAAGAACAGTTCCATAAGCTGTACCGTTTCAAGTACAAACCCTTTCCCAACTCTACTTTCGTATCAATACCATAACTGGTATAACATTCCTTGTTGTAGAACCCATCAGCTTTTTATTTAACTCATGACAATGAATCCTGCCATAACAACGTCCACTGGAAGACAGTTCCATAGCTTACCGTTCTCACAGAGACAAACCCTTCCCAAACTTAACTTTTATGTATCAACCCAGGAACTGCAACTTCCGTGGTTTGTAGAAAGAAACTCATCAGCTATTATTAAAACTGACCAATTGAACCTGACCATAACAAGTTCAATGGAAGACCAGTTCCATAAGCTTTACCGTTCTCACCAGTGACAACCCCTTTCCCAACTCTACTTTATGTATCAATACCAGGAACTTGTAAACAATTCATTGTTTTAGGAACTCATCCAGCTTTTTATTAAACTGACCAATGAACCTGCAGAACAAGTCCACTGGAAGACAGTTCCATAGCTTTACCGTCTCACAGTGACAAATCCTTTCCAACTCTACTTTAGTACAATACCTAGGTAGACTTGTAACATTCCTTGTTTGTGAAAAATTCATCCAGCTTTTTATCGAAACTGACCCAAGAACTGCCTAACAACGTCCACTGGAAGACATTTCCATAGCTTTACCGTTCTCCACAGAGACAACCCCTTCCCAACTCTACTTTAGTATCAATACCAGCTAACTTGTTAACCTTACCTTGTTGGTAGAAAACTCATCTCAGCTTTTATTTAAAACTGACAATGAACCTGACAGAACAAAAGTCCACTGGGAAGACAGTCCATAGCGTTACGTCTCACAGTGACAAACCCTTTCCCAACTCTACTTTATGTATCAATCAGAGTAACTTGTACATTCCTTGTTTGTTAGAAACTCCATCCCAGTTTTATTACACTGACCAATGAACCTGCCATAACAACGTCCACTGGAAAAGACGTTCCATAGCGTGACAGTGTCTCACAGTGACAAATCCTTTCCCAACTCCTTACTTTATGGACAAATCCAGTAACTTGTAACATTCCTTGTTTTGTAGAAACTCATCCAGCTTTATTAAAAAATGACCAAGGAACCTGCCCATAACAACGTCCACTGGGAAGACAGTGCCATAGCTTACCGTCTCACAGTGACAAACCCTTCCCAACTCTACTTTATGTTATCAATACCAGTAACTTGTACATTCCTGGTTGTAGAGAAGAAGAAAACAATTCAGCTTTTTACTGTAAACTGACCCATGACCTGCCCATAAACAACGTCACTGGAAGCAGAGTTCGAGTCATAGTTTACCGTCTCACGAGACAAACCCCTTTCCCAACTATACTTATGTATAAGCCCCGCAGTAACTTGTAACATTCCTTGTTTGTAGAAACTAATCCAGCATTTATTAAACTGACAAGAACCTGCCCTAACAACGTCCACTGGGAAGACAGTGCCATTTAGCTTACCCGTTTCACCAGTGACAAACCCTTTCCCAACTCTACTGTATGGATCAATACCAGTAATTGTAACATTCCTTGTTTGGAGAAACTCTATCCAGCTTTTATTAAACTACCATGACCTGCCATAACAACGTCCATGGAAGACAGTTCCATAGCTTACCGTTCTCACAGTGGACAAATCTGTCCCAACCCAACTTACTTTATTGTATCAAATCCAGTAACTTGTGAATCATGTTTGTAGAAACTCATCAGCTTTTATTAAAATGGACCATGACCATGCCATAACAACGTCACAATGGAAATGACAGTTCCATAGCTTACGTTCCTCACCGAGAAAACCCTTTCCCAACTCTACTTTAGGTATCTAATACCAGTAAACTTTGTAACATTCCTTGTTTGTAAGAAACTCATCCAGCTTTTTATTTAAACTGACCAATCGACCTGCCATAACAACGTCCACTGTAAGGACAGTTCCATAGCTTTTACCGTTCTCAAGAGACAACCCTTTCACAACTCTACTTATGTATCAATCCCGTTAACTGGTAACATTCCTGTTTGTGAACCCATCCAGCTTTTTATTAACTGACCAATGAACCTGCCCATAAAGATATTTTGTTAAATCCTCCCATAATTCGTTAATTGGGCTTGAGAAAGACCTGTGCCGGTGCTTTCTATTGTCTAAGTTACTGAGTAGGATAGTATTCTGTTATTTCGGTTATCTCTAGAAACAGACCACTTAGTTAAAGGTTAACTAAAGTAAAAAAAGGTTACTGTAAACCACTAATAATGCAACTGATACATAACACAGGTAAACACGCCCTACTGGACCCACCTTCATTTCATGGCAGCCCTATGAAAGGAATAACTAAAGTAAAAAAACATGAAATGTTTATCAATCTTTAAAAAAGTTATTATTACACTTTATAATGCATAATGATAACCAACACAGACACCAGGTAAGTAAAGTGAGAGTTTAATGAACAGTAGAACAATAGAATACAATCAAAAACAAACATGAGGAAGAAAACAATACTTTTAATTGATAAATAATAAACCAATATACAAGAAAATCTCTTTTTCTGAAAAATCATCCCAACAAATACATCCCAATAAAAAACCAAGTCTTAAATCAGACAAAAAAATTAAAATAAATAAAAAATAATCTCAAGAGACAAAAACATAAAAAATTTGATCAAAAGGAAACCTACCTGGCTATACTAAAATAACTCTAAAATAAATATTGAGGGGCCAGGAAAAAACCAAGAAAACCAAGCACACAAACGCCAAAAATAATACAAAATTAAAAACATCTTTTTTCGAGAGATAAAACCAAAGGATAGTGCCATTTAAAAAGGCTTGAAGCACAAATGTCATATCAACCTTCCAGATTGTAGACCATCTCCATTCATCATCCTTTGTTTCTCAAGAGCCTTAACCTTAAACATTCACTCATGATTGTTAGAAACCACCACCTCACAGGGGAGGAGATTGATCGTTAATATGACACCGTGCATGCCACGTGTTAGAATTTAACTACTGAGCTAACTAAGATTAAATTGCTCGAATCAATCATAACATGCCTTGGAGGACCTCCATAAGGACCACACCCACTGGTATGAAATACTGAGAGGCAGGGGATAACCACCTTCGGACACAATCTTGCCCAAAAACATCTTGATTAATATGACACAGTGCAGAAAGTGGTCCACAGTCTCAAAACCACTGCAACCCTTGCAGGACACCTACGCTCATAAGGACGTGATATGTTAGAATTGCTTTCACAAAGAGCTTTGCAATGCATGGGCAGTCCTTTAAGACCAATGGCTAATGGAACTAGGAAAGACAAGGGACACACTGAACTATGGCCGACTAAGTGAGGTCTAATTTTTCCAAACCCACTTGCCATCCTAATAGCTTTCAGGGTTCTGACCCATAGGTGGGGAGAGGACCAGATCCACCAGGGGATCTTTACAGAACACCGTGTTGTATATTTCAAGTGAGTACATTGTACTTTTAAGAATATGTTTCACAATAATCTTTATGTGCAACTCTTAAGAAAAGGAGCAACCAGGTCTTAAAAACTCTACCAAAAAGTGAGGCCTTCTCTTCAAGGACGGTCGAAGAAGACGTTTGTATTTATTATTTAAAGAGTTGTTTAAGGAGACACCACAGGCTTGAGCATATTCAACCCTCCCTTCTTTCCTTTTGGATGGTTAGACTACACTACTTTTGACAGGTTTAGTTGTCCTGACCAGAGAGAAGCAGAAAAAAACCAAAACATTATTCCTTATATAGTACTGGGCAAAGGCACCAGCACTTAAAATCACAGAAAAACCCGGACCCAGTAAGTCTTGATAAATGAAACCATTTAATGATCAACTTGGAAGATGCATAAAGTCCAACCTTAGACCCCAAATTGTCTTGGACTAAGTGGATCCCTAAGATCGTAATTTTAGGGGAACTACTTCCAGAAGTTACAAAGGCCCAAGATTTACCATCTTTACCATCCAAAAGTTTGCATGTGCTAACAGAATACACCCAATGCTCCGAATACACTTTGTACCAGTTCGGCCAACTTGACTTCCTTTACAACTACCAGAGTGAATCATCCGTAGCATTACCTTCAAGGAAATCCCAGAGACACAGGTGGCCCCCCCGCACTGCTCGGCCATCATATCGTCTGTATCATAGGATTTAGGGAACCCACGCGTGACTAAAATAGGAGCGGGGGCAATCATGCTAGCCTAAGAAAGAGACCCTAAAAGGTTCCGCAACCACCACAATTCACAATGAAAAGCTTTCAGCACATTCAGACAAAACCTCAAGCCAACTGATTAACCCCTCAGGAACACGTATCCTTCCAAGGACACTCCAGGGATACTTGTTTTAGACTGGTCAATTGACAAAGGTATTTTTCCCCATTCACAGCCCTGTAAGACATCAGGGCTTCCCAGGACCCCCAATACTGCAGAACCCTGACTGTGAAGTGCTTTGTTGTGAAGGGGAAAGCATCATAGTGTGTCTACACCAAGAGAAGGGAGGGGTTAGGTGGGTAGTGGTAACAGGTGTCTTTTGCCAGAATTTAAATTGGAATTTATTGAGTAACAGCAATAGGGCGCAAGGTTCTCGAAAAACTGGAAGAAATTAACCCTTTGACAAGCAGGGTATAAGCATTAATGCCTGCTTGGAAGGACTTTAATTACCCTGACATTGATTGGTGTAGTGTACTCATTATGGGGACTTTAATAACCCTGACATTGATTGGTGTAGTGTACTCATTATCTCATTATGGGGGACTTTAATTACCCTGACATTGATTGGTGTAGTGTACTCATTATGGGGGACTTTAATTACCCTGACATTGATTGTTGGGGTGTACTCATTATGGGGGACTTTAATTACCCTGACATTGATTGGTGTGGTGGAACTGCCATCACAGAAAAAGGCGATGAGTCCCTGAATTTGCTGCAGGATAATTTTCTCTCTCAGGTGGTTGAGGTTCCTATTATAAAAGGAGCTCTGTTGGATCTGGTAATATCTAACATTGTGGAGCGCATTATAGATATAAAGGTAACTGGAGGCTTAGGGAATAGTGACCATGAAATAGTGGCGTTTGGACTTTGTTATCGAAAGGAAAAGTGCGCTGGGTTAACAAAGACTTTTAATTTCGGGAAGGCAAATATTCCCAGGTTAAAAGTAGCTCTTCAGAATGTCAACTGGGATAATGTATTATCAGGTAAAGGGACTGAACAGAAGTCATAGAGTATACCGTATATACTGGAGTATAAACTGGGATAATGTATTATCAGGTAAAGGTACTGAACAGAAGTCATAGAGTATACCGTATATACTGGAGTATAAACTGGGATAATGTATTGTCAGGTAAAGGTACTGAACAGAAGTCATAGAGTGTATCGTATATACTGGAGTATAAACTGGGATAATGTATTATCAGGTAAAGGTACTGAACAGAAGTCATAGAGTATACCGTATATACTGGAGTATAAACTTGAGTCAAACTCGGGACGAATTTATTATCAGGTAAAGGTACTGACACAGATCAGAGGTGTACCGTCAATTAACGAGTATAACTGGGATGATTGTATCAGGTAACAGGTACCTGAACAGAAGTACCTGGTACTCCGTATATACTGGAGAATAATGGGGATATTATTAATAATACGGTAGAACAGAATCCATAGAGTATCCGTATATACGTGGTATTAAACTGGATATATTATCGGTAAAGGTAGCTGAACAGAAGTAGTCATAGAGTGTACCGATATACTGGATTCGTAAACGGGATGATAATGTTAGGTACGGTAAAGGTACTGAACAAAGTCCTAGAGTTTGGACCGTTATATGGGTATAAACTGATAATGATTACAGTAACGTCGACAAGATAGGTACGTATAACGGGACGTAGTATCAGGAAGGTTGAACAGAAGTCTAGGTGTATACCGTATAACGGAGTTATAAACTGATGAGATATCGTATAGTAGGTTAAGCTGAACAGAGTCGATAGAGTATACTCGTATATACTGAGTATAAACTGGGATATATAGTTATCGGGTAAGGTTTACTGAACAAAGTTCTGGAGTGTACCGTTATACTGGAGTAATATGGATAGAATGTATTATCAGAAGGTACTGAAGAAGTCATAGAGTGGTAACCGTATATACTGGAGTAAACTGGGATATATTATTTCAGGTACAGGTACTTGACAATCACTATCAGAGTGTACCGTATATACTGGAGTATAAACTGGGAGATAATATGATCAGGTGAAGGTACTGAGCTGACGAATCATGAGAGTGTACCGTATATGACTGGAGATAAAACGGGGATAATGTATTCATCAGGTAAAGGTACTGAACAAGAAGTCTAGAGTGTTACCGTATAAGCTGGTATAAACATGGGATAATGTATTTCAGGTAAGTACTGGACAGCGTCATAGGAGTATACCTATAGATACTGGAGTATAAACTGGATAAGGATTATTAGATAAGGATATGAACAGAGTCATAGAGTGTTACCGTATAAATTGGAGTCATAAACTGGGAATCAGTTTAGTCAGGTAAGGGCGGATACTGAACAGAAGTCATTAGAGTTACCGTATAGTAGCTGGGTAAACGGGATAAGTGTATATCAGGTTAAAGGTACTGAACAAATCATAGAGTATACCGTATATACTGGAGTATAAACTGGGATAAGGTATTATCAGGTAAGCCGTACTGAACAGGGGAGTCATAGAGTGACCGTGTTACTGGAGTATAACAAATGGGCATGAATGTATTCAGGTAGAGTACTCGCGAACGAAGTCGCTTAGGCTTACACCGTATATTGGAGTATAACGGGATATCAGTATTTCCGGTGGTACTGAACAGAAAGTCATAGACGTTGTACCGATGATACTGAGAGTATAACTGGGATGAATGTTAGTCAGGGTAAGTTACTGAACATAAGTTCATAGAGTGTACCGTATATAGCTGGAGTATATAAACTGGAGATTGATCTATCAGGTAAAGGTACTAACAGAAGTCATGAGTGATACCGCATATAAACTGGAGTATAAACTGGATGATATAGTAATTAGGGTAAAGTACTGAATCAGAAGTCCATAGAGTAATACCTGTATTATATGGAGTATAAAGTGGGATGATTAATTATCAGGTAAAGTTACTGACACAGAATGGACTGTTTGTTCAAGGGGATTTTCAAGCCAGTTCCTATCTAATTTACTACCTTGGGAAATAATGTAAAAAAATAAATCCGCGCCCATGTGCTGAATGGATGTAAAGAGGCCATGGAAGAATAAAAAGGCATTTCCCAAACCTTTTAGGCCTAGGACGGAAAGGGGCCTTTATGGAGTTATAAACGACAAGGAGTAGTTATCAGAAAGCATCAAACTACTAACCGATTAATAATGAAGTTAGGATAGCTGAACAAGCATCACTAGTCCTAAAAGTTTTTTATATATTATAGTAGGAAATGAGGACTGAGAATGTGGCACCATTTATGAAAGGGCAGGTCCCACCCCACAAAACATACCCCGCACTAATGCCCCACTCATGTAGTTAATAAAATCCTTACCTCCATCCCAGCTCCAAATGGTTCTCCTGAATTCCCCCCCAAAGTCCCAAAAACTGCCACAGTAGGATAGCAGAGTCCATATGGGACTGCTCCTGTCTCTCCTCCGGGGGAAGTTTGGCATGCGCAGCATCCCTCCCTCCCAATCTCCTTCTCCATCCCCGATACCCATCCCCTCCCCTAACCAGAAACCCTTGCCCATATATAGTATTCCTTCCCCCAGCCCCAACACGCTCGTAAAGGTTTAAAACTCCACCGAAACTCTACTTACCTTCCCTCTCTTCCCCGGCATTCTGAGAACCGGCACCGCGTGATGTGCTGCCTCTCAGCCATCACGGACATGGCTGCCCGGTCCCCCGCCCCTGCTTGTATTGTCATGCAAGCAGAAGGACGGGCTGCGGCGGAGGATTTTTAGCTTTCAATGTTCCCTGTTCTGATTTGGGTTGGTGCAATTAGCACAATTTTAAACGATACAGAACCTTTTTATTGAATCTCTCTCCCTGTACATTTTTTCTTCCCAACCCATCACTGTACCATTATTGTTCATCTTCCCCATCGTCATTCCGCTGTCAATCAGGACCTTATTACATAGACCTCTTCTGCTGGTGCAGTTTTTACTAAAACTTGAAATATGTTTTCAAAATAAGGTTTTGTGCAGGGGAATTTCCCTCTCCCCGTTGCTGCCTCATAGTTCTTCCTGAGCGGCTTGCCCTCATGAAAAGTCGGATTAATTGGAAAGAGGAGGGTTAAACATGGGGAAGCGGGAATACCTGAGCCTGAGCAAAATAATAGATTAAAGGCACACACACCATCTGTGTAAGAATGCTGCTTCATGTATCCTTTTCATAATAGAGTTTTTTCAGTATAGTTGTCCTTTAACATCATCCTGATGCACTTTATGGAGCCAGTTACTGCCCCCAGGATGGAGAATTATCTCCAGAGGATTATGGGTAGAAGAGGAGGGGCTAGTTAAATCTTCTGGTTTCCACGTGGTTTATCGGGCAAGTACACGCCGGGAGAAACCCAGCACACCTACCTATCATTCAAGATATTCATTTGCTCACCCCCTCCTATAAATGAAGATGTGATGGGGGGATGTTTTGGCTGTATTTGCCTTAATGTAGTATGTAACTGGTTGGGTGGGTTCCATGAGACACAAGGTCTACATTGTGTTTGGATTTTCAGCAACTGCAGGGTAACACTGATCTGGTCCTGGCGTTTATGATATTAACTTTGTCTAATTGATTCCGTACCATATCCTCTGTTATCCAATGTGAAAACTCTTCATTTCCTCCCTGCACATTGTTACAAATCCCTACTGTAAGGATTCTCAACAGTAAAAACGATGTTAAAAAACGGTTTAGCAATATTAGCCTTTTCGGCATCTCTCACCCACCTCAGCTCCATATTTAATGGTCCCCATTCTCAGTCCTCATTTTTTTACCATTTATATACTTAAAAAACATCTTGGGGTGTTGGACTTGCTTGCTGTTCGGCAATCCGTATTTCCTTTTCTATTTTAGCATTAAATTGCTTTCTTGCACTCTATTACAACTTTTGAAGTCCCTGTACCCTGTTCTGTGCCTTCTGCTTTCAAAATTTTAAAGCCCTTTTCTTTTTTTTCCATTTCCCTTTTTAACTGAGCATTAAGCCATGCAGGAGTGGACCTCATTTTTTTACACTTGTTTCCTAAGGTACCGATTTGGAAATGTTATAGTTTAATATCCCTTTAAAAGTGGTCCACATCTGCTCATATCTTTACCTAGAAACAGTTCCCCCCAGTCATGAGCAGGAGCGATTCCTTTAAAAGCATAAAATTAGCTTTCCTAAAGTTAAAAGTTTTTGTTTGCCAGTGCACTTTAGTTTTCTGCAACCTATATTAAATGACACTATATCATGGTCACTATTCCCTAAGCTTCCCATTACCTTCATCTCCAAATGAGCTCTGGGTTTGATATCACCAGATCCAACAACGCATTCTTTCTAGTAGGAACTTCTACCACTCTGTGAAAGAAAATGCTCATATAGGAAATTTAAGAACTTTATACCTTTTGAGGTGCTGGCAGTTCCATTACTCCAATCTATTTCAGGGTAGTTAAAATCCCCCATAACCAGAACATGCCCCATACCAGCAGCCTTCGCCAACTGCATATGGAGATTCATTTCCACCTCTTCCCCGGCATTTGGCGGCTTATAACACACTCCAACAATTAATTTACCTACCTTCTTGCTTCCTGTACACAGTTCCACCCATAATGTTTCTGCCTCATCGTTTGCTCCCCCATCTATTCCATCTTTTAAATTTGGCTTCAATTCCTGTTTAACATACATACATACTCCTCCTCCTTTCTTATTAACTCGGTCATGTCTAAATAAGGAGTACCCTTCAATATTTACTGTCCAGTCGTGTGAATCATTAAGCCATGATTCTGCTATACCAATTACATCATACCTTTCCTTTAGAGCTATTATTTCAAGTTTGCCGGTTTTTCCAGCCAGACTCCTTGCATTTGTAAACATACATTTTAGATTATCAATTGATTTACTTCCATACATGGTCATACATGCCTCCTTATCCTCTATGCTCCCCCCTCCTCCTTCTCCTCCCTCCGTTGTGTTACTAGCCCCCAGATCCCTAACTTCTCTATCTACCCCTGTGTAGTTAAACGTTCCCTCCCCCCCCATACCTAGTTTAAAATCTCCTCCAACCCCCTAGCCATCTTCTCCCCCAAAACAGTTGCACCATCACAATTGAGGTGCAATCCGTCACTACTAAAGAGCCTGTAGCCAACAGAAAAGTCAGCCCAGTTCTCTAAAAACCCAAACCCCATCTCCTTACACCACTCTCTTAGCCACGCATTTATACTCCTGAGCTCCCGTTGCCTCCCTAGCGTAGCACGTGGCTGCGGTAGTATTTCTGAAATCACTACCCTGGAGGTCCTTGCTTTTAACTTGGCCCCTAATTCTCGGAAATCATTTTTAAGGACCTCACCTCCACCTCTAACTTTGTCATTGGCCCCAATGTGAACCAAGACCGCCGGGTCACTCCCAGCCCCACCCAATAATCTGTCTACACGATCCACCACATGTCGAACCCTAGCACCAGGCAGACAACACACTGTTCGGCATGCAGGGTCCTGGCGACAGATTACCCTATCTACCCTTCTAATAATAGAATCCCCTACCACTACCACCTGTCTATCCTTCCTAGCCCCCAGTTCTCCCTCCCTTGTATTGGAGATGGCCGTCCCCTGGGTGCTCAAGGGAAAGGCCCGCTCCATACATGCTGCTTCCGAGCCATCGTCCTCCACATCTTCACCTAAAATGGCAAATCTGTTGGGATCGACCAGCTGGGAAGAAGCCCCCCTATCCTTCCGTCCCCTACTTCCCCTGGTGACCCTTACAAATCTATCTTCCTTCTCCACCTTATCTGCCCCATCTCCACCCACCAGTTTACTGGCCCCTGCCAGTACCTGCATTTCCCCCAGGTTTGCCAAGTCCTGCAATGCTGCAAGTTTACCCCTTAGACTCTGTACCTCAGATTCCAAATGGGCAACCCACTCACATCTGACACATACATAGGTCCCCTGGGGCGGCTGCTCCAAGATCCCATACATGCGGCAGGATGCACATTGCACGGCCCCAACAAAACTGTCCAAACTAAACAGCAATACACAGCAGAGACACAGCAGAGAAATAGTGTTGTTCTTAAACGCTTTCTTGTTTTAAACGCTTTAGTTTTTTAGCTAATCGCTCATGGGATAGGCCTTAAATGAGGTTCAAAACCAACCAGAGCCAACAGGCCTCAGCCAATTTAAACCAATTAGTTACACCCCCATCCAATCAGAGAGAGAGAGAGAAAAAAAAATGCCTTTCCTTTGTCTCTTACCAACCCCCGCTCTACAGGTAACAGTGCTGTTTAAACACCAGTATTTGTTTCAGTAACCCAGTGCTTTGAGTTTACTCAAACAGTTCCTACTACCTTATTCAAGCAGTAAGTAGTAAAAAAAACAACAAAAAACACACCAGTGATTAATTACTTACACAGGCACCCTCCTAGAAATAAATAGTGTTAGGTTAGTACATTTACTAGGCTGCAACCACAGTTAATAAACGCTTTAGTTTTTTAACGCTGTCAATTCTCTTAAAAACAGAAAAATCTCTTTAAAACAGATAATCGCTCAGAGCTAATCGCTCATGGGATAGGCCTTAAATGAGGTTCAAAACCCATGACTCACTGAAAGCTTCTACTATTGACTTTCTTGGAATTTGAACAGACACTGCAGGAGAACCATTTGGAGCAGAGATGTAAGCTAAGGATTTTTTTTAAACTACACAGTGGGGCCAGTATGGGGTTAAATATTAGTTTGGGGGTGGACAATTCCTAATGGAAATAAGTTAGTTACGGAGGATGGCGATAAAGCAAATGTCTTGAATCCTTTTTTTTCCCTCTGAATATATTATAGAAGATCCAAGTACAGATATGATAGAGTATAGTAGCAATAATGGTACAGATATGATAGAGTATAGTAGCAATAATGGTACAGATATGATAGAGTATAGTAGCAATAATGGTACAGATATGATAGAGTATAGTAGCAATAATGGTACAGATATGATAGAGTATAGTAGCAATAATGGTACAGATATGATAGAGTATAGTAGCAATAATGGTACAGATATGATAGAGTATAGTAGCAATAATGGTACAGATATGATAGATATGATATAATAAAGCAAGCAATGACCGTACACCCCACCCTCAGATGCGACCACCCATGGCACAACCCCTTCCAAGCATCCCCTCTCAGCCTTTTAGGGGCTGAGAGGGGCTGCTGGGAAGGGTGCCAGCTGCTGCCAGGGGGAGGGGGCAGGGTGCGCCGTGTGGCACCCCCCCCCCCACTCGTCCCCCCCTTGCCAAATTAAAGTTGGCAAATTGAAACAGCTGAACTTAACGTGAAAATACAGTTACTCCCTCTTTATTAATAGAAGCGAGTGGTAACTGATGCAATGTCCGCGATTTGTGGAAACCTTATTGCAGGAAACCCGGCGGGGGAAAGTTAACGGCCCTTTATAAACATGCCCCTATGTCTCTAATATGGGTCTAAATGTCTATTCCTCCTAACCTCATTTTCATTCATTTCCAATGAAATCCCCAATAAACTGATTGGATATTTACCATCCACAATGCTTCATGTACCAACCTAATAGAAGTTCACACTAAGTTGATTGGTCATTTCTGTTGACCTGCAGGTAGAGAATGTCTATAAGTTGGCTGCACTTTCTGCTATTCTCCTACAGGGATATTTATTTCTTACTGTTAATAAACCCTGTTCTATAGTCAGAGAGATGGTTATAGATCACAGATGTCAAACACATTGGGTTTATCTCACAAACACTTTATATTACAGGAGAATCTGAATGTGCAATTCACTAAAGCCTCTTTACACCACAATCCCATTTAGTTTGTATGGAATGAAAACGGGCAGCACGGTGGCTTATTGGTTAGCACTGATGCCTTGCTGCACTGAAGTCCCGAGTTCGATTCCACCCTTGGACACTAAGGACACTAAGGACACTAAGGAGTTTGTATTGTGTTGTGTTGGTTTCCTCCGGGCACTCCGGAACCTGACGAAGAAACGCCCGAAACCTTGTGTGAGAGTTAGAAATACTACAACAAGTTTATTCACTTCACCAGACAGAGTTCGTCCGTGGATTTTATTGTTTGTAAACTCTAACTATACCGTATCCACTGCTATATCACAATCGAAATTCTTACTCACCTCTTCATAAAACCAAAGCACGTTAGTTAGACAGAATATATTTCTCATGAAACCATGCTAATAACTACTTATCAGATCAGATTCTGAGTGCTATCCTGTAACATTGTTTCCAGTAATAAGTTATTACTTTTTATTATTGGAAAGTCTTACTTGGGTGGACATCCAATGCCATTGGCACAGTCTGGGCAATTCTTCTGATAGTTGGGAACCAAGCACAGCAAAAATAATCTTCCCTGCTGTCTGAATGCTTTACATTGGCAAAGTACAAATTCCCATCTAGTCCAACAGACACCCGGTCATCCTGAGGAACATGCACCAGATCTAAAGAGGATAAACAAAACTACATAAACCCAAGCAGCACTCATTAGATACATAATAAAAACCAATATGCACTGTTGAACTATACTGCACAGTGGGACACTAGCAGTAATCTGAACAGGGTGGGAGCCAGCCAGTGGCATTTCTAGACCTTTTGTCACTTTAAACAAATATTTAAAGCCACCCCCTTTGTCTTCCTGCAAAAAAAGTAGGTGTAGCTTGTTGAGGTGGATGTGGCTTGTGGAGGTGGATGTGGCCTGTGGAGGTGGATGTGGTAGGCTGATTAACACTGGATGGTGAACTTGAGTACTGGCTTTACACTGGCTGATGAACTGGTAAATGTATGTGCCCACAAGACAGACTGGTAAATATAAGATGTCCACACAGACTTATATATATATGATGTACCCAAATAAATTTGTAATTATAAGATGCCCAGCCCATATAGACTGGTAAATATAAGATGCTAATACAGACTTTTAAATACAAGATGCCCAACCCACATAGACTGGTAAATATAAGACATGCCCATACAGACATGTACATTAAAGATGTTCCCATGCAGACTAGTAAATATTATATGTGCTCACACATACTTAAAAAATATAATATATGCCTACACAGACTTCTGAATATAAGATTCCAGTTATATATTCCAGTTTTCCCAAACAGAATTGTATATAAATTGTGTGCACACACAGGCTTGTAGATAAAAGATGCCAAACCCCCACATTTGTGAGTGCAGGAGAATTGCTGGTAAGTAGTAAGTAAGCTTCTCAGGCACTGGCCTGCAAGCTGCACCCCATAGTTCAGTTTGAAATTTGATTTTTTTTCCAGCAAATTTCTAGTAGATCACAGGGGCACGCACAAAGAGCAACATTTTCAGTTTGCTTCATGGTAGGTATGCCCCTGAGGTCATTATGCACTTTAGTACTATACTGCACAGAGGTATGCTGGCACTAATCAACACAGGGTGAGTTAAGTATGTACTGCAGTACTACACTGCACAGTAATACAATGGTACTAATCTACACTAGGTGGGGCCATTATACACTGTAGTACTACAATGGTAGTACTACAATGTACTTTTTTAAGTATATTAATAGTAAGAAGATGAGGACTGTAAATGTCGCACCATTAATTAATGGGGATAAGTTAGTTACGGAGGATGGCGATAAAGCAAATGTCTTAAATATTTTTTTCCTCTGTATACACTATAGAAGATCCAAGTACAGATATCATAGAGTATAGTAGCAATAATTGTGTAAAGTATATGTATATGGTACAGTAACAACTAAATAAGGTTAATATTAATAAATCTCCTTGCCTAGATACAATACACCCTCAAGACCTTAGGGAGCTAAGTACAGTTTTATCTAGGCCATTGTTTCTTATTTTTACATTTTCCCTCATGTCCGGTGGTCGTGGAAAAAGGCTGATGTTATTCCAATATTCAAAAAGGGTAGTCGTTCACAGCCGGGTAATTACAGGCCTGTAAGTTTAACTTCAGTGGTGGGGAGATCCTGGAAAGTTTAATAAGGGAACATGTTCTAGAGTATGTTTCAAGGACGGACATTATAAGAGTAACCAGCATGGATTTAGGAGGAATAGATCTTGTCAAACTAACTTGCTTGGCTTTTATGAGGAAGTGAGTAGAAATTTAGACTCTGGTATAGCTAGATGTAGTTTACTTGGATTTTGCAAAGGCTTTTGATACAGTCCCCCATAGCGACTAATGAATAAGCTAAGTCTGTTGGTCTGGGGAGTCACATTTGTACATGGATAGAAAATTGGTTAAAGAATAGGATGCAGAGAGTAGTTGTTAATGGGGCTTCATCATTATGGACTAAGTGCTATGGGGGTGCCACGGGTTCTGTGTTGGGGCCGCTTCTATTTAATCTATTTATTAATGATTTGGAAGTGGGTATTGTCAGCAAGGTTTCTGTGTTTGCTGATGACACAAAACTTGTGTTGTTTTGTCGACCATTAAAAATTTAGAGGATGTGGAATCGTTGCAGGGGGATCTAGAAAGATTGTCACATTAGCTAAGTGGCAGATGAGATCAATGTTGATCAATGTAAGGTGATGCATTTTGGGCTTAAAATTCCTTGGCTACTTATACTATAATGGCTCTGTGTTAAATGAATCCCTGTTGGAAAGGGATCTTGGAGTTTTGGTGGATAACAAACTTAAAGGTAGCAAGCAGTGCCAGCGGCAACAGCCAAGCCAGCATGGTATTGTCTTGTATAAAGAAGGTATGGATTCAAGGGAGGAAAATGTAATTCTCCCTCTTTACAAAGCATTGGTAAGGCCTCATTTGGAATATGCAGTGCAATTTGGAATCCTGTGTACAATAGGACATCTTTGAAATGGAAAGGGTTCAGAGAAGGGCAACTAATTAATAAGGGGATTGGGGGAGCTTGAATATCAGAGAGACTGGAAAAGTTCAATTAGGTACGCTGGAGAGAAAGGCGCTTGCGTGGGGATATGATTACTGTGTATAAATACATTACAGGCCATACAATAAACTATCTGGGGCATGTTTACCAATAGAACATGTCAGAGGACACGAGACATCCATTAAGACTTGAAGAAAAAGGTTTAGGCTTCAAGTTGGGAAAGGTTTTTCACTGTGAGAACGGCAAAAGCTAGGGAACTGTCTTCCAGTGGACTTGTTATGCAGTTTATGGCAGGTTCATTGGTCAGTTTAATATAAAGCTGGATGAGTTTCTACAAACAAGGAATGTTACAAGTTACTGGTATTGATACATAAAGTAGAGTTCGGAAAGGGTTTTCACTGTGAGAACGGTAAAGCTATGGAACTGTCTTCCAGTGGATGTTGTTATGGCAGGTTCATTGGTCAGTTTAATAAAAAGCTGGATGAGTTTCTGCAAACAAGGAATGTTACAAGTTACTGGTATTGATACATAAAGTAGAGTTGGGAAAGGGTTTGTCACTGTGAGAACGGTAAAGCTATGGAACTGTCTTCCAGTGGACGTTGTTATGGCAGGTTCATTGGTCAGTTTAATAAAAAGCTGGATGAGTTTCTACAAACAAGGAATGTTACAAGTTACTGGTATTGATACATAAAGTAGAGTTCGGAAAGGGTTTTCACTGTGAGAACGGTAAAGCTATGGAACTGTCTTCCAGTGGATGTTGTTATGGCAGGTTCATTGGTCAGTTTAATAAAAAGCTGGATGAGTTTTCTGGCAAACAAGGAATGTTCAGGTAGGTATTGATACATAGTAGAGTTGGGAAAGGGTTTGTCACTGTGAGACGTAAAGCTATGGAACTGTCTTCCAGTGGAGTTGTTATGGCAGGTTCATTGGTCGTTTTAATAAAAAGCGGGATGGTTTTCTACAAACAGGAATGTTACAGTTACTGGTATTGTACATAAAGTAGAGTTGGGAAGGTTTGTCACTGTGAGAACGGTAAAGCTATGGAACTGTCTTCCAGTGGACGTTGTTATGGCAGGTTCTTGGTCAGTTTAATAAAAAGCTGGATGGAGTTTCTACAACAAGGAATGTTACAAGTACTGGTATTGATACTAAAGTAGAGTTGGGAAAGGGTTTGTCACGTGAGAACGGTAAAGCTATGGAACTGTCTTCCAGTGGACGTTGTTTTGGCAGGTTCATTGGTCAGTTATATAAAAAAGCTGGATGAGTTTCTACAACAAGGAATGTTACAAGTTACTGGTATTGATACATAAAGTAGAGTTGGGAAAGGGTTTGTCACTGTGAGAACGGTAAGCTATGGAACTTTCTTCCAGTGGACGTTGTTATGGCAGGTTCATTGGTCAGTTTAATAAAAAGCTGGATAGTTTCTACAAACAAGGAATGTTCACAGGTTACTGGTATTGATACATAAAGTATAGTTGGGAAAGGGTTTGTCACTGTGAGAACGGTAAAGCTATGGAACTGTCTTCCAGTGGACATTGTTATGGCAGGTTCATTGGTCAGTTTAATAAAAAGCTGGATGAGTTTCTGCAAACAAGGAATGTTACAAGTTACTGGTATTGATACATAAAGTAGAGCTGGGAAAGGGTTTGTCACTGTGAGAACGGTAAAGCTATGGAACTGTCTTCCAGTGGACGTTGTTATGGCAGGTTCATTGGTCAGTTTAATAAAAAGCTGGATGAGTTTCTACAAACAAGGAATGTTACAAGTTACTGGTATTGATACATAAAGTAGAGTTGATCCAGGGAAATTTCCGATTGCCACTTGGAGTCAGGAAGGAATTTTTTTCCCCCTTCATAAATTTGGTGGGGTTTTTTTTGCCTTCCTCTGGATCTACAGTTAGGCAGGAAATGAGGATATTGCTAGATGGGTTGGACTGGATGGACGTATGTCTTTATTCAACCTCAAATACTATAAATACTATTCTTTAAACAAAACCAAGTAAACCATTAAGAATTTCACTCAAAGTGATTAAAACTGTAATATTAAAATATAAAAGTAATTTAAACTTTAAATGTCCCATGATGTCAGATAATAAACACCAATCAGGAATGAGGAATGTTAGGTTTATATTTCTACATGTGTAAAAGTAACAGCAATTAAATCACATGTCAATGAAATTACCTGTTTTCTATTTATTTTCAATCTGTTGATTTTAACATCTCTCAAAAAAAAAAAGTACAGAGCTAAATTTAAAGAAAAAATTATCCCACAAAACAATTTTAATATAATTGCCAAATCTCACGCAGTTAATTAAATAGAGTGATTGTCAGAGATATCTACAGAAAATGCACTTCGTAGTTTATATCAAGTTATTATACATATTTTCTTACTTGCTTTGTATTTCCTTGTACTTACGGAAAAGCTAGCGTGAAAGTAAACCTAAATGTTTTAAACAACAGATTGTAAGATGGGAGTATGATGGGTAAAAAAAGACTTGCTGGGTAATATTAGCACCTGTAAGTTACACTACCAAGTATTTAGATCTGCCATTTCCCTGGTGGTAGCGCCTTTAAGCAGGCACAGATTGAGCAACATTTAAGACAAACTTTTAAAAATATGTTTTTAATAATTAAAGGACTTGTTCACCCTTAAAGGAAAAATTCAGTGGTAAATATAATATATCTTTATTTTTAAAATTCTTAGTTTGTATTATGCATACTTAGTTATTCTACATATTATCTTCCATGTTAAAAAAATCCTTTGAATTGATACCCCTTGCTATTACCTGCTGTTGACATTAGTGAGCTGACATTTCAGGTACTGACAGTCCTTCTTCTTCCCAGAATGCACACTACCATGGACTGTTCCTAACAGTAATTTCTACTGATTGGCTGTTAGATGGGTCAAACATGCTCAGATCTCTACTGAGCAACTGCAAGACCAAAATGGTCTCTATTAGGAACAGCATGCTCAGGACTGTGTGTATGCAGATCTTTGAAAGATGACAGACAGGATCTGCAGGATCCTGTCTGTCATCTTTCAAAAATCTTTTAAGTGTGTATTAAGCTTAAGACACCTACCAAATATCTCAGGAAGCCACAGAAACTCAATAGATAGTTCTGTATGGTTCATATTCTGGCAGTAGAGTTGTATTTGTTTTTAGGAGAACCTTTGGTAAAGATTATCTGGGCGATGCAGAAACAACAAACTTACGCCTTACCTGACAGATATGACATAAGCTTTTTGGGGGGGGGTTTGCATTTGCCTCCTACGCTCCTATAGAAAAGGCATTCAAATTTATGCAAAATTGTTCTGCAAATCTTAACACAGCCTTTCCTACAGTACATAGCTACTCTGCACTACTTCCAAAAATGGCAGCGTGGCCAGTGCAAAATTAGTGAACAGCCCACGCTAACCAGAAATTACAACATGTGTGGTGGCCAAGGATGTGAATGGGCCTACAGAATCAGTCAATTCTCCTTACTGGACAGAGCAAAAACATTTTGTGATATTATTGCCATCAGTTGGCCAATAACATGGCTACTGCTTCAGAGTTAGGCAATAGTGGAATGGAAGGCTCGCCCACTGACCTGCCACTCTCCCATCTGTATGTTGGCCCCACACTTAAACTGGCTTTATTGCAGGGCCACACTAGATGACAGTTAGAAATAGAACAAGCAGCAGCAAATATTACCATAGTTGCAAGTGAGTGAGTTAGTAATGATCAGATCCATTCCCATTAAAATCCTAATACATGACTATGGTAGATTATCTATATACCCACCATCCGTCATCCAGTAAACATGAACTGGCGGGATACCAGCAGGAGGATTGCAAACAAAGACCAGAGATTCCCCTTCATTTATTATTAATGGAGGAATGTCTTCTTTTGGGAATGTGGGGACCCCTAATGGAAAGAAAAGCAATGTAAACAAAGTACATAATGTATCTGTTGTATTCAATTAGATCAACTGGACTTGAAGTTTAGTTGTTGAAGACGTTTCGCTAGTCATCCGACTGGATCTCTCAATTCAGAATGACTTGTACAAGAATCTGTGGCAATTATATACCCTGGAAAATCCCAATTAGCATATCACAGCCAGGTGTTAGGGACCTTCTGAATGCAAGGTGTGATTACACACGCCTTGCATTCACAGGGGTTAATGGAATGAAAGGTGATAAAGTTTTCCCAGTGCTATTTATTTGCAGTAAATTATAATTTTCTAACTTTTTAATTGGTTACTACGGATAGATAAAATACAGATAGATAAAATACGGATAGATAAAATACGGATAGATAAAATACGGATAGATAAAATACGGATAGATAAAATACAGATAGATAAAATATGGATAGATAAAATCTGATTGGTTTGCACAGGTACCGTAGTGTCTCCAGCAGCTGATCTTTCGTGTTGACCTCAACCCACACTACTCATTCTTTATATTTATTTTGACTATTTGTAAGTCGGAGCTTTCTCTCTGGTTCAAGTCTCTCTGTCTCCTGGCAGATCAAGAACATTTTCATGTGCATTTGGGATTTAATAATCCCTGTGCCCCCTACACCATAAATAACTCTGTGTTAAGTGAATCTCTAATGGAAAAAGATTTGGGGGTTCTGGTAGATAACAGACTTAGCTGTTGCAAACAATGCCAGTTCTATAGTTCTGGTTAATCCAGGGATACTTTCCAATTGCCATTTGGAGTCAGGAAGGCATTTTCCCCCCACGTTTACCTTCCTCTGGATCAACTGTTAGGTAGGGCTAAAAAGGAGGATTAGAATGGACTTAATGGGCGTATGTCTTTATTCAACCTCAATTACTGTGTAAACTATGTAAAACTATGTATCTATACTTTACTATATTTATACTAATTCTAAATACTATCAGGGTTATTCAATAAAAGTTCTTTTCATTTAAAATGGTGCTAAATTTGCCCCAGCCAATCAGAACTTATTTAACATTTGAAAGCTAAAATCTGATTGGTTGGGGCAAAATTAGCACAATTTTAAACGATAAGAACTTTTATTGAATAACCCTGTATATCTATACTATATGTAAATAAAATATTCATATACTATATACTTTTTCTATATACTATTCTATATCTATATGCTATATCTATATACTATATCTATATACTAGTATAGTATAGAATAGTATAGTATAGTATAGTATTTGGGGTTGAATTAAGACATATGTCCATCTAGTCCAACCTACTCAGCTATACCCACATTTTCTGCCCAACTGCTGATCCAGAGGAAGGCAAAAAACCCAACCCAGAAGAAAAATCCCGACTCCAAGTAGCATTCACAAATGTCTACTCTATGTATCAATACCAATAACCTGGAACATTCCTTGCTTTCAGAAACTCATCCAGCTTTTTTTTTTTTAAACTATTCAATGAACCTGCCATCACCACATCCACTGGAAGACAGTTCCATAGCTTTACCTTTCTCACAGTGACAAACCCTTTCCCAACTCTACTTTATGTATCAATACCAGTAACTTGTAACATTCCTTGTTTGTAGTAACTCATCCAGCTTTTTATTAAACTGACCAATGAACCTGCCATCACCACATCCACTGGAAGACAGTTCCATAGCTTTACCGTTCTCACAGTGACTGCATCCAGTTTTATTAAACTGACCAATGAACCTGCCATCACCACATCCACTGGAAGACAGTTCCATAGCTTTACCTTCTCACAGTGACAAAACCCTTTCCAACCTACTTTATGTTATCAATACCAGTAACTTGTAAATATCCTTGTTTGTAGTAACTCATCCAGCTTTTATTAAACTGACCAATGAACCTGCCATCACCACATCCATGGAAGACAGTTCCAAGCTTTACCGTTCTCACAGTGACAAACCCTTTCCCAACTCTACTTTATGTATCAATACAGTAACTTGTAACATTCTGTTGTAGAAACTCATCCGCTTTTTATAAACTGACCAATGAACCTGCCATCACCACATCCACTGGAAGACAGTTCCATAGCTTACGTTCTCACAGTGACAAACCCTTTCCCAACTCTACTTTTAGTATCAATACAAGTAACTTGTAACATTCTGTTTGTAGAAAATCACCCAGCTTTTTATAACTGACCAATGAACCTGCCATCACCAATCCACTGGAAGACAAGTTCCATAGCTTTACCGTTTTTACAGGGACAAACCCTTTCCCAACTCACTTTATGTATCAATACCAGTAACTTGTAACATTCCTTTGTTGTAGAAACTCATCCAGTTTTTATTAAAAATGACCAATGAACCTGCCATCACCACACCACTGGAAGACAGTTCCATAGCTTTACCGTTCTCACAGTGACAAACCCTTTCCAACTCTACTTTATGTATCAATACTAGTAACTTGTAACATTCTTGTGTAGAAACTCATCAGCTTTTATTAAAACTGACCAATGAACCTGCCATAACAACGTCTCACTGGAAGACAGTTCCATAGCTTTACCGTTTCACAGTGAAAACCCTTTCCCAACTCTACTTTATGTATCAATACCAGTAACTTGTAACATTCCTTGTTTGTAGAAACTCATCCAGCTTTTTATAAACTGACCAATGAACCTGCCATAACAACGTCCACTGGAAGACAGTTCCATAGCTTTACCGTTCTCACAGTGACAAACCCTTTCCCAACTCTACTTATGTATCAATACCAGTAACTGTAACATTCCTTGTTGTGAAAGTCATCCAGTGATTAAACTGACCAATGAACCTGCCATAACAACGTCCACTGGAAGAACAGTTCCATAGCTTTACCGTTCTCACAGTGACAAACCCTTTCCAAACTGAACCTAAACATATCTGTTGTATTCAATTAAACAACGGACTTGAAATGGTAGTTCTTGAGACGTTTCGTAGTCATCGATGGTTTCAATTCAGCTAAACCTTTTTCTTCAAGTCTTAAGGGATGTCTCGTGTCCTCTGATGTTCTATTGGTGACAATTGCCCCAGATGTTTTGTATGGCCGTTAAGTATTTATACACAGTAATCCTATCCCACGCAAGCGCCTTTTATCCAAGCGTACCTAATTGTAACTTTTCCAGTCTCTCTTCATATTCAAGCTCCCCCAATCCCCTTATTAATTTAGTTACCCTTCTCTGAACCCTTTCCATTCCCAAGACGCCATTTTTATACACAGGATTCCAAAATTGCACTGCATATTCCAAATGAGGCCTTACTGATTTGGTGTAGTGTACTCCATTATTGGGGACTTTTAATTACCCTGCCAATTGATTGGGAGTGGACTTATTATTGGGGACTTTAATTGCCCTGACATTGATTGGTGGAGTGTACTCATTATGGGGGTCCTTTCATTACCAACCCTGACATTTGATGTTTTAGTGTCCATTATGAAGGGACTTTAACTTACCATAATTGTTGGTGGGTGTACTCATTAAGGGGGACTTTAATTACCCTGACATTGATTTGGTAGTAGTGTGCTCATTATGGGGGACTTTAATTTACCCTGACCTTGATTGGTGTATAGTGTGCCATTATTGGGGACGTTAATTAACCCTACTTGATTGGTGTATTGTACTCATTAATGGGGGACTTTAATTACCCTGACCATTGATTGTGGGGATGTACTCCTTATGGGGGCTTTAATGCACCCCTGACATTATTGAGGTGGTTGGAACTGCCATCACACAACCAGGCGATGAGGTCCTGATTTGCTGCAGGATAAATTTTTCTCTCTCAAAGGTGTTGAGGTGCCTATTATAAAAGGAGCTCTGTTGGATCGGTTAATATCTTAACATTTGTTGAGCGTCATTCTATATATAACAAAGGGTACCTGGAGGCTTAGGAATAGTGACCATGAAATAGTTGCGTTTTGGGACTTTGTTATCGAACGGAAAGTGCGCTGGGTTAACAAAGAACTTTTAATTTCGGGACGCAAATATTCCCAGGTTAAAAGTAGCTCTTTCCTAATTGTCAAAACCTGGGAATTAGAATGTATTCTCAGGTAAAAAGGGACTGAACAGAAGTCCATAGATTACTCGCTCAGATATTTAAATGAGTTATACAACTAACTTGGATACTGTATTATCTAGCTAGTACAACTTAGGTCCTGAACGAAAGTCATAGAGTATACGCGTATATACCTAGGAGTATACACTGGGTGATAAATTATTGTCATGGGTAAGAGTTAGCTGAACAGAAGTCATAGAGGGTATCTTACATTACTGGGTATAAACTGGGATAAAATCTTTTAATTATCAGTGTAAAGGTACTGAACATAAGTCATTAGAGTTATAACCGTGATAACTGTTAGCTTATAACTGGGTATAAAATATATATCATTTAAAGGTACTGGAAAAAGTGAAACTGTTTTATGTGCAAAAGGATTCACGCTAGTTTGCCACAGTTTCAGATTTTCGCAACCTGGATGGCGGGAGGTAGTGAGGGTACAGTTGCTTATGCCGGTGGCACATGCGTGTTTAGGGAGGGTAAGGGGCAACGTTCGGCCCCTTTTTCCCCTTGCGCATGCGTTATTACAGTCCTCTACTAGGTTGAGAAGGAAACAGGAACCCGGTATTTTACATTAGTAAACATAGTGAACTATAGTAATGGAATGGATTGAATAAACGACAATTCGTCATCAATTCCAACCTCTTTCCCTTTTGTTTTATTTTTTTTTTTTTTTTTAACCCGACCCTAACAGTTGATCCAGAGGAAGGCAAAAAACCCCGCCCCGCTAAAAAAGGGGGAAAAAATTCCTTTCCTACTCCCAAACTGCCAATCGGAAAGTATCCCTGGATCAACGCTAGGATCTATATCGGCATTCATACCTAGTAATTGTCTCAAATTTTTTTGAGTTTTGAAACTCTTATCCAAGGTCTGCCTTTTTTTTCAAGTTTATCAATGACCACATTGCCATTATACCCCATCCCTAACCCACCAGCCCCAACCCAACACTCATGCTGGAAGGACAGTTCCACTAAGTTTCCATCATCAACCCGTTCTTCAAAAACACTCGTAAAGGAAACCATCATTCCACCTTGGAAGCATGAAACTTCTTTCTTTCTCTACAACCTTACAGGATGTCACACGAAGTCCTCTGATATACCTATTATTAGAACAATGCAGCACCAGAGAGTTCACTGTAAGGTCCAATTAATAATTTGTATAAGGTTATCATTGTCCCCTCCGCCGACAAGCAACCCACACCCAGGAATAAACCAAAATCGCCATCTCTCCCCAATCTTCTCATCTACTTCTCATTCTTTCTCTTCTCTTCTTTCTCCAACTGTCAACCAAGAAGCCTGAATAACGTTTGTCTAATTCGGGTCCTGCATATATCAAGCCCCTCCATTCCTCCCCTTATTATGTAGTTGGCCCTTCTACTCTGGACTGCTTCCGATTTTCCTTACAAGATGTCCCTTTTGTATTGTGGATTCCACAACTGCACCGCATATTCCAAATGAGGCCTTTACCGAGTGCCTTTTCAAGAGGGAGAATAATTTTTTCTCTCTTGACGAATCTATTTCCCCTCTTTATACAAGACAATATCTTGCTACCTCTGGCTGGTTTTGCTACCTGGCATTGTCTTGCTAAGCTACGTCTGTTTATCTAACCAGAACCCCCAAATCTCTTTCCATTTTCCAGATGCACCTAACACAGAGTGATTGATAGTGTGGTGCACATTTATTATTAAAATTCCAAATGCATCACCTTAACATTATCACATTGAATCTTCATCTGCCATTCTGCTGCCCATTTTGATAATCTAATGTAGGTCTGCTGCTTGCAGCACTGTGCACATCATGGAAGTTTTCCAAAGCTCTGCATAATTTATGTCATCAGCAAACCAGAACCTTGCTCTCAATGCCCCCTTTCTAAGTCATTTATCAACGATTAAACAGAAGCGCCCCAGTACAGAACCCTGATGAACTCCGCTTAGAACTTTGCCCACATAGATGTAGCTCCATTACCACCACTCTCTGTTTTTGCTGTCCAAATCAACCAGTTCTCTATCCAATGAACAAAGTTTTCTTCAAAGGCCAACATCCGCAGTTTATACATTAGTCGCCTATGTGGCCACAGTACTCAAAGGCTTTTTGCAAATCCAAATATACCAACATCCACAGCTGTAGCCTGAATCTATCTTCTTACATCACTTCTTCATAAAAACCAATTAAATTTGTCTGCATGATACTATTTCTCAAAATCCATGCTGCTACTACTAATAATATGATCTCTGGAGACAAAGTCCAAGGTATGTCCCTTAACAAAGTTTCCATCACCTTCCCTACCACTGATGTTAGGCTTCAGGTCTATGTTACCAGCTGTGAACTACTACCTTTTTGAATATTAGGTATTACATTGCTTTTTTTTTTTTCGCAATCCAGCGCACAATCCCCAGACAAAGTGAATCTGAAAGATAGACACAGAGTTGTCTTGCTAGAACTGAACTAATCTTCTTTTAAATCCTAGGATGCAATCCCTCTGGTCCCTGGCGCTTTATTGATATTAACTTTGTCCCTAATTGATCCCCGTACCATATCCTCTGGTTCCAATTGAAAACTCTTCATTTCCTCCCTGCACATGTTACAGGGACACACCTACTGTAAGATGCTCAACAGAAAAAAACCGATGTAAAAAAAAACGGTTTGCATATTAAAGCCTTTTCGGCATCCTCTACCACCACCTCAGCTCCAATTATTTGAATGGTTCCCTACATTCTCAGATCCCCTCATTTTTTTTACCATTTAATATACTTAAAAAACATCTTTGTTGGACTTGCTTTGTCGCAATCCGTATTGTCCTTTTCTATTTTTAGCTAGTTTAAAATTGCTTTCTTGCACTCGTATTACACTTTGAGTCCCTTAAGCCTGTCTGTGGGCCTTCTGCTTTTCAAAATTTTAAAAGCCCTTTCTTTCTTTCCATTTCCACTTTTTAACCTGACATTAAGCCATGCGGAGTGGACCTTCCCCCCAAATTTTTTTTTACACTTGTTTCCTAAGGTCCGATTTGGAATGTTTTGAATTTAATATCCTTTAAAGTGGTCTCACACTGCCCTCAGTATCTTTACCTAGAAACAGTTCCCCCAGTCTATGAGCAGGAGCGACTTCCTTTAAAAGCTAAAAATTAAGCTTTCCTAAAGTTAAAATTTTTGTTTAAGCCAGTGCCTTTATGTTTTCTTGCAACTATATATAAATGAACACTATAATTATGTCACATCCCTAAGCTTTCCCATTCCTTCATCTCCAAAATGATGCTCTGGGTTTATATATCACCAGATCCAACACGCCTTCTTTCTAGTAGGAACTTCTACCATCCCTGTGAAAGAAAATGCTCATATAGGACATTTAAGACTTTATACCTTTTTGAGGTGCTGGCCGTTCTCATTACTCCATCTATTTCACAGGGTAGTTAATAAATCCCCCTATAACCAGAACATTGACCAATACCAGCAGCCTTCGCCACTGCCTATGGAGATTCATATTCCACCTTTCCCCGGATTGGCGGCTTACTAAACACTCCAACAATTAATTTACCTACCTTAGTTGCTTCCTGTACAACAGTTCCTCACCCATATGTTTCTGCCTCATCGTTTGCTCCCCCACTATCCATCTTTTAATTTGGCTTCAATTACTGTTTAAACATACATACATACTCATTCCTCACTTTTATATTAACTCGGTCATTCTAATAAGGAGGTACCCTTCACTATTACTGTCGACCGTTTATTTCCGTGTGAATCTTAAAGCCATGATTCGTATACCAATGACATCATACCTTTCTCTATGAGTCTATTATTTTTCAAGTTTTGCCGGTTTTTTCCACCAGACTCCTTGCATTTGTAAACATACATTTTAAGAATAGAATTGATTTACTTCCATAATGGCGGTGTAACAGGCCTCATTATACCTCTATGCTCCCCCCTCCTCATCCTTCTCCTCCCTCCGTTGTGTTAACTAGCCCCAGATCCTCTAACTTCTCTATCTACCCCCTGTGTAGTTAAACGTTTCCCTCCCCCCACTACCTAGTTTAAATCTCCTCCAACCCTACCATCTTCTCCCCCAACAGTTGCACCATCACCATTGAGGTGCAATCCGTCATCTACTAAAGAGCTGTAGCCAACAGAAAAGTCAGCCCAGTTCTCTAAAAACCACCCCATCTCCTTACAACAACACTCTTAGCCACGCATTTATACTCCTGAGCTCCCGTTGCTCCCTAGCGTAGCACGTGGCTGCGGTAGTATTTCTGAAATCATACCCTGGAGGTCCTTGCTTTTAACTGGCCCTAATTCGTCGGAAATCATTTTTATAGGACCTCACCTCCACCTTAACTTTGTCATTGGCCCCAATGTGAACCAAGACCGCCGGGTCACTCCCACGCCCCACCCAATATCTGTCTACACGATCCACCACATGTCGAACCTAGCACCAGGCAGACAACACCACTGTTCGGCATGCAGGTTCCTGGCGACAGATTACCCTATCTACCCTTCTAATAATAGAATCCCCTAACCACTACCACCTGTCTATCCTTCCTAGCCCACCAGTTCTCCCTCCCTTGTATTGGAGATGGCCGTCCCTGGGTGCTCAAGGGAAAGGCCCGCTCCATACATGCTGCTTCCGAGCCATCGTCCTCCACATTCTTCACCTAAATGGCAAATCTGTTGGACTCGACCAGCTGGGAAGAAGCCCCCCTATCCTTCCGTCCCTACCCTTCCCCTGGTGACCCTTACAAATCTATCTCCTTCTCCACCTTATCTCCCCATCTCCACCCACCAGTTTACTGGCCCCTGCCAGTACCTGCATTTCCTCCCAGGTTTGCCAAGTCCTGCAATGCTGCAAGTTTACCCCTTAGACCTGTACCTCAGATTCCAAATGGGCAACCCACTCACATCTGACACATACATAGGTCCCCTGGGGCGGCTGCTCCAAGATCCCATACATGCGGCAGGATGCACATTGCACGGCCCCAACAAAACTGTCCAAACTAAACAGCAATACACAGCAGAGACACAGCAGAGAATAGTTGTTGTTCTTAAACGCTTTCTTGTTTTAAACGCTTTATTTTTTTTAGCTAATCGCTCATGGGATAGGCCTTAAATGAGGTTCAAAACCAACCAGAGCCAACAGGCCTCAGCCAATTAAACCAATTAGTTACCCCCCCCATCCAATCAAGAGAGAGAGAGAAAAAAAAATGGCCTTTCCTTGCTCTTACCAACCCCCGCTCTACAGGTAACAGTGCTGTTTAAACACCAGTATTTGTTTCAGTAAACCAGTGCTTTGAGTTTACTCAAACATTCCACTACCTTATTCAGCTGTAAGTAGTAAAAAAACAACAACAAAAAACACACCAGTGATAATTACTTACACAGCACCCTCCTAGAAATAATAGTGTTTAGGTTAGTACATTTACTAGGCTGCAACCACAGTTAATAAACGCTTTAGTTTTTTAACGCTGTCAATTCTCTTAAAACAGAAAATCTCTTTAAAACAGATAATCGACTCAGAGCTAATCGCTCATGGGATAGGCCTTAAATGAGGTTCAAAACCCATGACTCACTGAAAGCTTCTACTATTGACTTTCTTGAATTTGAACAGACACTGCAGGAGAACCATTTGGAGCAGAGATGTAAGCTAAGGATTTTTTTTAAACTACACAGTGGGGCAGTATGGGGTAAATATTAGTTTGGGGGTGGACAATTCCTAATGGAATAGTTAGTTACGGAGGATGGCGATAAAGCAAATGTCTTGAATCCTTTTTTTTCCCTCTGAATTATTATAGAAGATCAAGTACAGATATGATAGAGTATAAATAGCAATAGCTGGTACAGATATGATAGAGTATAGTAGCAATAATGGTAACAGATATGATAGAGTATAGTACAAAATGGTACAATTGATAGAGTAAGTAGCAAATAGGGTACAGATATGATAGAGTTAAGTAGCAATAATGGTACAGATATGATGAGTATAGTAGCAATAATGGTACAGATATGATAGAGTAAAGTAGCAATCATGGTACAGATATGATAGAGTTAGTAGTCAATAATGGTACAGATATGATGAGTATAGTAGCAATTGGTACAGATATGATAGATATGATATAATAAAGCAAGCAATGACCGTACACCCCCCCCTCAGATGCGACCACCAATGGCACAACCCCTTCCAAGCATCCCTCTCAGCCTTTTAGGGGCTGAGAGGGGCTGCGGAAGGGTGCCAGCTGCTGCAGGGGAGGGGGCAGGGTGCGCCGTGTGGCACCCCCCCCCCACTCGTCCCCCCCCTTGCCAAATTAAAGTTGGCAAATTGAACAGCTGAACTTAACGTGAAAATACAGTTACTCCCTCTTTATTAATAGAAGCGAGTGTGTAACTGATGCAATGTCCGCGATTTTTGGAAACCTTATTGCAGGGAAACCCGGCGGGGGAAATTAACGGCCCTTTATAACATGCCCCTATGTCCTAATATGGGTCTAAATGTTCTATCCCTCCTAACCTCATTTTCATCATTCCAATGAAATCCCCAAAAAGATTGGATATTTACCATCCACAATGCTTCATGTACCAACTATAGAAGTTCACACTAAGTTGATTGTCATTTCTGTTGACCTCTCAGGTAGAGAATGTCTATAAGTTGGCTGCACTTCTTGCTATTCTCCTATCAGGGATATTTATTTCTTACTGTTAATAACCCTGTTTATAGTCAGAGAGATGGTTATAGATCACAGATGTCAAACACTTGGGTTTATCTCACAAACACTTTATATTACAGGAGATCTGAATGTCAATTCACTAAAGCCTCTTTCACCACAATCAATTTAGTTTGTATGGAATGAAAACGGGCAGCACGGTGGCTTATGGTTAGCACTGATGCCTTGCTGCACTGAAGTCCCGAGTGTCGATTCCACCCTTGGAACTAAGGACACTAAGGACACTAAGGAGTTTGTATTGTGTTGTGTTGGTTTCCCTCGGCACTCCGGAACCTGACGAAGAAACGCCCGCAACCTTGTGTGAGAGTTAGAAATACTACAACAAGTTTATTCACTTCACCAGACGAGTTCGTCCGTGGATTTTATTGTTTGTAAACTCTAACTTATACCGTTCCACTGCTATACTCACAATCGAAATTCTTACTCACCTCTTCATTAAAACCAAAGCACGTTAGTTAGACAGAATTATTCTCATGAAACCATGCTAATAACTACTTATCAGATCAGATCTGAGTGCTATCCTGTAACATTGTTTCCAGTAATAAGTTATTACTTTTTATTATGAAAAGTCTTACTTGGGTGGACATCCAATGCCATTGGCACAGTCTGGGCAATTCTTTCTGATAGTTGGGAACCAAGCACAGCAAAAATAATCTTCCCTGCTGTCTGAATGCTTTACATTGGCAAAGTACAAATTCCCATCTAGTCCAACGACACCCCGGTATCCTGAGGAACATGCACCAGATCTAAAGAGGATAAACAAAACTACATAAACCCCGCAGCACTCATTAGATACATAATAAAAACCAATATGCACTGTTGAACTAGCTGCACAGTGGGACCTAGCATGTAATCTGAACAGGGTGGGAGCCAAGCCGTGGCATTTCGAGACCTTTTGTCACTTTAAACAAATATTAAAGACCCCCCCTTGTCTTCCTGCAAAAAAAGTAGGTTAGCTTGTTGAGGTGGATGTGGCTTGGGGTGGATGTGGCCTGTGGAGGTGGGATGTGGTAGGCTGATTAACACTGGATGGTGAACTTGAGTACTGGCTTTACACTGGCTGATGAACTGTTAAATGTATGTGCCCACAAGACGACTGGTTAAATATAAGAGTCCACACGACTTATATATATATGATGTACCCAAATAAATTTGTAATTATAAGATGCCCAGCCCATATAGACTGGTAATTAAGATGCTAATACAGACTTTTAAATACAAGTGCCAACCCACATCGACTGGTAAATATAAGACATGCCATACAGACATGTACATTAAAGATGTTCCCATGCAGACTAGTAAATATTATATGTCTCACACATACTTAAAAAATATAATATATGCCTACACAGACTTCTGAATATAAGATTCCAGTATATATTCCAGTTTTTCCCAAACAGAATGTATATAATTGTGTGCACACACGGCTTGTAGATAAAGATGCCAAACCCCCACATTTGTGAGTGCAGGAGAATTGCTGGTAAGTAGTAGTAAGCTGCTCAGGCACTGGCCTGCAAGCTGCACCCCATAGTTCAGTTTGAAATTGATTTTTTTTTTTCCAGCAAATTTCTAGTAGATCACAGGGGCACGCACAAAGAGCAACATTTTCAGTTTGCTTCAGGTAGGTATGCCCCTGAGGTCATTATGCACTTTATACTATGCACAGAGGTATGCTGGCACTAATCAACAAAGGGTGAGTAAGTAGTACTGCAGTACTACACTGCACAGTAATACCATCTGTACTATCTCACCTAGGTGGGGCCATTATACACTGTAGTACTACATGTAGTACTACAATGTACTTTTTAAGTATATTAATAGTAAGAAGATGAGGACTGTAAATGTCGCACCATTTAATAATGGGGATAAGTAGTTACGGAGGATGGCGATAAAGCAAATGTCTTAATATTTTTTTTCCTCTGTATACACTATAGAAGATCCAAGTACAGATATCATTGAGTATAGTTAGCAATATTGTGTAAAGTATATGTATTGGTACAGTAACAACTAAATAAGGTTAATATTAAATATCTCCTTGCCTATATACAATACACCCCTCAAGACCTTAGGGAGCTAAGTACAGTTTTATCTAGGCCATTTTTCTATTTTTCATTTTCCCTCATGTCCGGTGGTGTGCCTCTGGATTGGAAAAAAGGCTGATGTTATTCCAATATTCAAAAAGGGTAGTCGTTCACAGCCGGGGTAATTACAGGCCTGTAAGTTTAACTTCAGTGGTGGGGAAGATCCTGGAAAGTTTAATAAGGAACAGTTTCTAGAGTATGTTTCAAGGACTGGACAATATAAGTAGTAACCGCATGGATTTAGGAGGAATATCTTGTCAAACTAACTTGCTTGGCTTTTATGAGGAAGTGAGTAGAAATTTGACTCTGGTATAGCAGTAGATGTAGTTTACTTGATTTTGCAAAGGCTTTTGATACAGTCCCCCATAGGCGACTAATGAATAAGCTAAGGTCTGTTGGTCTGGGGAGTCACATTTGTACATGGATAGAAAATTGGTTAAAGAATAGGATGCAGAGAGTAGTTGTTAATGGGGCTTCATCATTATGGACTAAGTGCTAATGGGGGTGCCACGGGTTCTGTGTTGGGGCCGCTTCTATTTAATCTATTTATTTGATTTGGAAGTGGGTATTGTCAGCAAGGTTTCTGTGTTTGCTGATGACACAAAACTTGTGTTGTTTTGTCGACCATTAAAAATTTAGAGGATGTGGAATCGTTGCAGGGGGATCTAGAAAGATTGTCACATTAGCTAAGTGGCAGATGAGATTCAATGTTGATCAATGTAAGGTGATGCATTTTGGGCTTAAATTCCTTGTGGCTACTTATACTATAATGGCTCTGTGTTAAATGAATCCCTGTTGGAAAGGGATCTTGGAGTTTTGGTGGATAACAAACTTAAAGGTAGCAAGCAGTGCCAGCGGCAACAGCACAGAGCCAGCATGGTTTGTCTTGTTATAAAGAAGGTATGGATTCAAGGGAGGGAAAATGTAATTCTCCCTCTTTACAAAGCATTGGGTAAGGCCTCATTTGGAATATGCAGTGCAATTTTGTGCAATCCTGTGTACAATAGGACATCTTTGAAATGGAAAGGGTTCAGAGAAGGGCAACTAAATTAATAAGGGGATTGGGGGAGCTTGAATATCAAGAGAGACTGGAAAAGTTACAATTAGGTACGCTGGGAGAAAGCGCTTGCGTGGGGATATGATTACTGTGTTTAAATACATTACAGGCCATACAATAAACTATCTGGGGCATTTTTACCATAGAACATGTCAGAGGACACGAGGAACATCCATTAAGAGCTTGAAGAAAAAGGTTTAGGCTTCAAGTTGGGAAAGGTTTTTCACTGTGAGAACGGCAAAAGCTAGGAACGTCTTCCAGTGGACGTTGTTATGGCAGTTCATGGTCATATTTAATAAAAGCTGGATTAGTTTCTACAACAAGAATGTACAAGTACTGTATTGATACTATAAGTAGAGTTGGAAAGGGTGTTGTCACTGTGGAGAACGGTAAAGCTATGGAACTGTCTTCCAGTGGACGTTGTTATGGCATGTTTTGGTCAGTTTAATAAAAAGCTGGATGAGTTTCTGCAAAACAGGAATGTTTACAGTTACTGGTATTGATACATAAAGTAGAGTTGGGAAAGGGTTTGTCCTGTGGAACGGTAAAGCTATGGAACTGTCTTCCAGTGGAACGTTGTTATGGCAGGTTCATTGGTCAGTTTAATAAAAAGCTGGATGAGTTTCTACAAACAAGAATGTTACAAGTTCTGGTATTGAACATAAAGTAGAGTTGGGAAAGGGTTTGTCCACTGTGAGAACGTTGTAAAGCTTATGGAACTGTCTTTCCAGTGGACGTTGTTATGGCAGGTTCATTGGTCAGTTTAATAAAAAGCTGGATGAGTTTCTACAAACAAGGAATGTTACCAGTTACTGGTATTGATACATAAGTAAGAGTTCGGAAAGGGTTTGTCACTGTGAGAACGGTTAAAGCTATGGAACTGTCTCCAGTGGACGTTGTTTTGGCAGGTTCATTGCGTCAGTTTAATAAAAAGCTGGATGAGTTTCTGCAAAAAGGAATGTTACAAGTTACTGGTATTGATACATAAAGTAGAGTTGGGAAAGGGTTTGTCACTGTGAGAACTGGTAAAGCTATGGAACTGTCTTCCAGTGACATTGTTATGGCAGGTTCATTGGTCAGTTTAATAAAAAGTGGATGAGTTCTGCAAACAAGGAATGTTACAAGTTACTGGTATTGATACATAAAGCTAAGCTGGAAAGGGTTTGTCACTGTTGAGAACGGTAAGCTATGGAACTGTCTCCAGTGGACGTTGTTATGGCAGGTCATTGGTCAGTTTAATAAAAGCTGGATATTTCTACAAACAAGGAATGTTACAAGTTACTGGTATTGATACATAAAGTAGATTGATCAGGGAAATTTACGATTGCCATTGGAGTCAGGAAGGAATTTTTTCCCCTTCATAAATTTGGTGGGGTTTTTTTTGCCTTCCTCTGGATCTACAGTTAGGCAGGAAATGAGGATATTGCTAGATGGGTGGACTGTATGGACGTATTGTCTTTATTCAAACCTCAATCTATAAATACTATTCTTTAAAACAAACCCAGTAAACCATTAAGAATTCACTCAAAGTGATTAAAACTGTAATATTAAAATATAAAAGTAATTTAAACTTTAAATGTCCCATGATGTCATAAATAAACACAACAGGAATGAGGAATGTTGGTTTATTTTCTACTGTGTAAAAGTAAACAGCAATTAATCACATGTCATGAAATTAAACTTTTTTTTCTATTTATTTTCAATCTGTTGATTTTAACATCTCTCAAAAAAAAAAGTACAGAGCTAAATTTAAAGAAAAACTATCCCACAAAACAATTTTAATATAATGCCAAATCTCACGCAGTTAATTAATAGATGATTGTCAGAGATATCTACAAAAATGCACTTCGTAGTTTATATCAAGTTATTATACATATTTTCTTACTTGCTTTGTATTTCCTTGTACTTACGGAAAAGCAGCGTGAAAGTAAAACCTAATGTTTTAAAACAACAGATTGTAAGATGGGAGTATGATGGGTTAAAAAAGACTTGCTGGTAAGATTAGCACCTGTAAGTACACTACCAAGTATTTAGATCTGCCATTTCCTGGTGGTAGCGCCTTTAAGCAGGCACAGATTGAGCAACATTTAAGACAAACTTTTAAAAATATGTTTTTAATAATTAAAGGACTGTTCACCCTTAAAGGAAAAATTCAGTGTAATAATATATCTTTATTTTTAAATTCTAGTTTGTATTATGCATACTTAGTTATTCTACATATTATCTTCCATGTTAAAAAAAATCCTTTGAATTGATACCCTTGCTATTACCTGCTGTTGACATTAGTGAGCTGACATTTCAGGTACTGACAGTCCTTCTTCTTCCCAGAATGCACACTACCATGGACTGTTCCTAAACAGTAATTTTCTACTGATTGGCTGTTAGATGGGTCAAACATGCTCAGATCTCTACTGAGCAACTGCAAGACCAAAATGGTCTATTAGGAACAGCATGCTCGGACTGTGTGTGCAGATCTTGAAAGATGACAGACAGGATACTGCAGGATCCTGTCTGTCATCTTTCAAAAATCTTTTTAAGTGTGTATTAAGCTTAAGACACCTACCAATATCTCAGGAAGCCACAGAAACTCATAGATAGTTCTGTATGGTTCATATTCTGGCAGTAGAGTTGTATTTGTTTTTAGGAGAACCTTTGGTAAAGATTATCTGGGCGATGCAGAAACAACAAACTTACGCCTTACCTGACAGATATGACATAAGCTTTTTGGGGGGGGGTTTGCATTTGCCTCCTACGCTCCTATAGAAAAGGCATTCAAATTTATGCAAAATTGTTCTGCAAATCTTAAACACAGCCTTTCCTACAGTAATAGCTACTCGCACTACTTCCAAAAATGGCAGCGTGGCCAGTGCAAAATTAGTGAACAGCCCACGCTAACCAGAAATTACAACATGTGTGGTGGCCAAGGATGTGAATGGGCCTACAGAATCAGTCAATTCTCCTTACTGGACAGAGCAAAAACATTTTGTGATATTATTGCATCAGTTGGCCAATAACATGGCTATGCTTCAGAGTTAGGCAATAGTGGAATGGAAGGCTCGCCCACTGACCTGCCACTCTCCCATCTGTATGTTGGCCCCACACTTAAACTGGCTTTATTGCAGGGCCACACTAGATGACAGTTAAAATAGAACAAGCAGCAGCAAATATACATAGTTGCAAGTGAGTGAGTGTAGTAATGATCAGATCCATTCCCATTAAAATCCTAATACATGACTATGGTAGATATCTATAACCCACCATCCGTCATCCAGTAAACATGAACTGTCGGGATACCGCAGGAGGATTGCAAAACACAAGACCAGAGATTCCCCTTCATTTATTATTAATGGAGGAATGTCTTCTTTTGGGAATGTGGGGACCCCTAATGGAAAGAAAAGCAATGTAAACAAAGTACATAATGGATCTGTTGTATTCAATTAGATCAACTGGACTTGAAGTTTAGTTTTGTTGAAGACGTTTCGCTAGTCATCGACTGGATCTCTCAATTCAGAATGACTTGTACAAGAATCTGTGCAATTATATACCCTGGAAAATCCAATTAGCATATCACAGCCAGGTGTTAGGGACCTTCTGAATGCAATGGTGTGATTACACACGCCTTGGCATTCAAGGGGTTAATGGAATGAAAGTGATAAAGTTTTCCCAGTGCTATTATTGCAGTTAAATTATAATTTTCTAACTTTTATTGGGTTACTACGGATAGATAAAATACGATAGTAAAATACGGATAGATAAATACGGATAGATAAAACCGGAAGATAATACGGATAGATAAAATACGGATAGATAATAGATAAAAAATACGGATAGATAAATACGATAGATAAAATACGGGATAGATAATAGATAAAATACGGATAGATAAATACGTGATTAAAATACGATTAGATAAAATACGATAGATAAATACAGATAGATAAATACATGATTAGATAAAATACGGATAGATAAAATACGGATAGATAAAATACGGATGATAAAATCGGATAGATAAATACGGATAGATTAAAATACGGATAGATAATAGATTAAAATCGAAATAGATAAAATACGGATAGATAAAATACGGATAGATAATAGATAAAATACGGATAGATAAAAACGGATAGATAAAATACCGATAGATAAAATACGGATAGATAAAATACGGATATATAAAATACGGATAGATAAAATACGGATAGATCTAAATACGGATAGAAAATACGGATAGTATAAAATACATAGTATAAAATATGGATAGATAAAATCTGATTGGTTTGCACAGGTCACCGTAGTGTCTCCAGCAGCTGATCTTTCGTGTTGACCTCAACCCACACTACTCATTCTTTATATTTATTTTGACTATTTTGTAAGTCGGAGCTTTTCTCTGGTTCAAGTCTCTCTGTCTCCTGGCAGATATCAAGAACATTTTCATGTGCATTTGGGATTTAATAATCCCTGTGCCCCCTACACCATAAATAACTCTGTGTTAGTGAATCTCTAATGGAAAAAGATTTGGGGGTGTGGTATAGATAACAGACTTGCTGTTGCCAACAATGCCAGTTCTATAGTTCTGGTTTAATCCAGGGATACTTTCCAATGCCCATTTGGAGTCAGGAAGGCATTTTCCCCCCACGTTTACCTTCCTCTGGAATCAACTGTTAGGTGGGCTAAAAAGGAGGATTAGAATGGACTTAATGGGCGTTATGTCTTTATTCAACCTCAATTACTGTGTAAACTATGTAAAACTATGTATCTATACTTACTATATTTATACTAATTCTAAATACTATCAGGTTATCAATAAAAGTTCTTTCATTTAAATGGTGCTAAATTTGCCCCAGCCAATCAGAACTTATTTAACATTTGAAAGACTAAAATTCTGATTGTTGGGGCAAAATTAGCACAATTTTAAACGATAAGAACTTTATTGAATAACCCTGTATATCTATACTATATGTAAATAAAAATTCATATACTATATACTTTTTTCTATATACTATTCTATATCTATATGCTATATCTATATACTATATCTATATACTAGTATAGTATAGAATAGTATAGTATAGTATAGTATTTGGGGTTGAATTAAGACATATGTCCATCTAGTCCCACTACTCAGTATACCACATTTTCTGCCCAACTGCTGATCCAGAGGAAGGCAAAAAACCCAACCCAGAAGAAAAATCCCTCCACTTCCAAGTAGCATTCTCAATGTCTACTCTATGTATTCAATACCAAATAACACTGAACATTCCTTGCTTGGTAGAAACTCATCCAGCTTTTTTTTTAAAACTACAATGAACCTGCCATCAACCACATCCACTGGAAGACAGTTCCATAGCTACCTTTCTCACAGTGACAAACCCTTTCCCAACTCTCTTTATGTATCAAACCAGTAACTTGTAACATTCCTTGTTTGTAGTAACTCATCCAGCTTTTTATTAAACTGACCAATGAACCTGCCATCACCACTATCCACTGGAGACAGTTCCATAGCTTTACCGTTCTCACAGTGACAAACCCTTTCCCAACTCTACTTTATGTATCAATACAGTAACTTGTAAATTCCTTGTTTGTAGAAACTCATCCAGCTTTTATTAAACTGACCAATGAACCTGCCATCACCACATCCACTGGAAGACAGTTCCATAGCTTTACCTTCTCACAGTGCAAACCCTTTCCCAACTCTACTTTATGTATCAATACCAGTAACTTGTAACATTCCTTGTTTGTAGTAAACTCATCCAGCTTTTTATTAAACTGACCAATGAACCTGCCATCACCACATCCACTGGAAGACAGTTCCATAGCTTTACCGTTCTCACAGTGACAAACCCTTTCCCAACTCTACTTTATGTATCAATACCAGTAACTTGTAACATTCCTTGTTTGTAGAAACTCATCAGCTTTTTATTAACTGACCAATGAACCTGCCATCAACACATCCACTGGAAGACAGTTCCATAGCTTTACCGTTCTCACAGTGACAAACCTTTCCAACTCTACTTTATGTATCAATACTAGTAACTTGTAACATTCCTGTTTGTAGAAACTCACTCCAGCTTTTTATTAAACTGACCAATACCTGCCATCACACGTCCACTGGAAGACAGTTCCATAGCTTTACCGTTTTAACAGTGGACAAACCCTTTCCCAACTCTACTTATGTATCAATACCAGTAACTTGTAACATTCCTTGTTTGTAGAAACTCATCAGCTTTTTATTAAACTGACCAATGAACCTGCCATACAACACTCCACTGGAAGACAGTTCCATAGCTTTACCGTTCTCACAGTGACAAACCCTTTCCCAACTCTACTTATGTATCAATACAGTAACTTGTAACATTCTTGTTTGTAGAAACTCATCCAGCTTTTTATTAACTGACCAATGAACCTGCCATAACAACGTCCACTGGAAGACAGTTCCATAGCTTTACCGTTCTCACAGTGAAACCCTTTCCCAACTCTACTTTATGTATCAATACCAGTAACTTGTAACATTCCTTGTTTGTAGAAACTCATCCAGCTTTTTATTAAACTGACCAATGAACCTGCCATAACAACGTCCACTGGAAGACAGTCCATAGCTTTACCGTTCTCACAGTGACAAACCCTTTCCCAACTCTACTTTTGTATCAATACCAGTAACTTGTAACATTCCTTGTTTGTAAAATCATCCAGCTTTTGATTAAACTGACCAATGAACCTGCCATAACAACGTCCACTGGAAGACAGTTCCATAGCTTTAACCGTTCTCAACAGTGACAAACCCTTTCCAAACTTGAAAGCCTAAACATATCTGTTGTATTCAATTAAATCAACTGGACTTGAAATGTAGTTCTTGAACGTTTCGCTAGTCATCGACTGCTTTCTCAATTCAGCCTAAACCTTTTTTCTTCCAAGTCTTAAGGGATGTCCCGTGTCCTCTGACATGTTCTATTGGTGACAATGCCCCAGATATTTATTGTATGGCCTTAATGTATTTATCACAGTAATCATATCCCCACGCAAGCGCCTTTTATCCAGCGTACCTAATTGTAACTTTTCCAGTCTCTCTTCATATTCAAGCTCCCCCAATCCCCTTATTAATTTAGCTTACCCTTCTCTGAACCCTTCCATTCCAAGACGGGTAGCCATTTTTAAATACCAGAATAAAAATGGCGTCTTGGGAATGGAAAGGGTTCAGAGAAGGGTAACAAATTAATAAGGGGATTGGGGGAGCTTGAATATGAAGAGAGACTGGAAAAGTTACAATTAGGTACGCTGGATAAAAGGCGCTTGCGTGGGGATATGATTACTGTGTATAAATACATTAACGGGCCATACAATAAACTATCTGGGGCATTGTTCACCAATAGAACATGTCAGAGGACACGAGGACATCCCTTAAGACTTGAAGAAAAAAGGTTTAGGCTGAATTGAGAAAGCCAGTCGGATGACTAGCGAAACGTCTTCAAGAACTACATTTCAAGTCCAGTTGATTTAATTGAATACAACAGATATGTTTAGGCTTCAAGTTTGGAAAGGGTTTGTCACTGTGAGAACGGTAAAGCTATGGAACTGTCTTCCAGTGGACGTTGTTATGGCAGGTTCATTGGTCAGTTTAATCAAAAGCGGATGACTTTCTACAAACAAGGAATGTTACAAGTTACTGGTATTGATACATAAAGTAGAGTTGGGAAAGGGTTTGTCACTGTGAGAACGGTAAAGCTATGGAACTGTCTTCCAGTGGACGTTGTTATGGCAGGTTCATTGGTCAGTTTAATAAAACTGGATGAGTTTCTACAAACAAGGAATGTTACAAGTTACTGGTATTGATACAGTAAGAGTTGGGAAAGGTTTATCACTGTGAGAACGGTAAAGCTATGGAACTGTCTTCCAGTGGACGTTGTTATGGCAGGTTCATTGGTCGTTTAATAAAAAGCTGGATGAGTTTCTACAAACAAGGAATGTTACAAGTTACTAGTATTGATACATAAAGTAGAGTTGGGAAAGGGTTTGTCACTGTGAGAACGGTAAAGCTATGGAACTGTCTTCCAGTGATGTGGTGATGGCAGGTTCATTGGTCAGTTTAATAAAAAGCTGGATGAGTTTCTAACAACAAGGAATGTTACAAGTTACTGGTATTGATACATAAAGTAGAGTTGGGAAAGGGTTTGTCACTGTTAAAACGGTAAAGCTATGGAACTTTCTTCCAGTGGATGTGGTGTGGCAGGTTCATTGGTCAGTTTAATAAAAAGCTGGGTGAGTTTCTACAAACAAGGAATGTTACAAGTTACTAGTATTGTACATAAGTAGAGTTGAAAGGGTTGTCACTGTGAGAACGTGTAAAGCTATGGAACTGTCTTCCAGTGGATGTGGTGATGGCAGGTTCATTGGTCAGTTTAATAAAAAGCTGGATGAGTTTCTACAAACAAGGAAGTTACAAGTTACTGGTATTGATACAAAAGTAGAGTTGGGAAAGTGTTTGTCACTGTGAGAACGGTAAAGCTATGGAACTGTCTTCCAGTGGATGTGGTGATGGCAGGTTCATTGGTCAGTTTAATAAAAAGCTGGATGAGTTACTACAAACAAGGAATGTTACAAGTTACTGGTATGATACATAAAGTAGATTGGGAAAGGGTTTGTCACTGTGAGAATGGTAAAGCTATGGAACTGTCTTCCAGTGGATGTGGTGATGCAGGTCATTGGTCAGTTTAATAAAAGCTGATGAGTTTCTACAAACAAGGAATATTCAAGTTACTGGTATTGATACATAAAGTAAGTTGGGAAAGGGTTTGTCACTGTGAGAACGGTAAAGCTATGGAACTGTCTTCCAGTGGATGTGGTGATGGCAGGTTCATTGGTCAGTTTAATAAAAAGCTGGATAGTTACTACAAACAAGGAATGTTACAAGTTACTGGTATTGATACATAAATTAGAGTTGGGAAAGGGTTTGTCACTGTGAGAAAGGAAAGCTATGGAACTGTCTTCCAGTGGATGTGGTGGATGCAGGTTCATTGAATAGTTTAAAAAAAAAAAGCTGGATGAGTTTCTGAAAGCAAGGAATGTTCCAGGTTATTGGTATTGATACATAGAGTAGACATTTGTGAATGCTACTTGGAGTCGGGATTTCTTCTGGGTTGGGTTTTTTGCCTTCCTCTGGATCAGCAGTTGGGCAGAAATGTGGGTATAGCTGGTAGGTGTACTAGATGGACATATGTCTTAATTCAACCCCAAATACTATACTATACTATACTATTCTTACATACTAGTATATAGATATGTATATAGATATAGCATATAGATATAGAATAGTATATAGAAAAGTATATAGTATATGAATATTTTATTTACATATAGTATAGTATACAGGGTTATTCAATAAAATTTCTTATCGTTTAAAATTGTGCTAATTTTGCCCCAACCAATCAGATTTTAGCTTTCAAATGTTAAATAAGTTCTGAGTGCTGGGGCAAATTTAGCACCATTTTAAATGAAAAGAACTTTTATTGAATAACCCTGATAGTATTTAGAATTAGTATAAATATAGTAAAGTATAGTACAATAGTTTTACATAGTTTACACAGTAATTGAGGTTGAATAAAGACATACGCCCATTAAGTCCATTCTAATCCTCCTTTTTAGCCCTACCTAACAGTTGATCCAGAGGAAGGTAAACGGGGAAAATGCCTTCCTGACTCCAAATGGCAATTGGAAAGTATCCTGGATTAACCAGAACTATAGAACTGGCATTGTTTGCAACAGCTAAGTCTGTTATCTACAGAACCCCCAAATCTTTTTCCATTAGAGATTCACTTAACACAGAGTTATTTATGGTGTAGGGGGCACAGGGATTATTAAATCCCAAATGCACATGAAAATGTTCTTGATCGCCAGGAGACAGAGAGACTGAACCAGAGAGAAAGCTCCGACTTACAAATAGTCAAAATAAATATAAAGAATGAGTATGTGGGTTGAGGTCAACACGAAAGATCAGCTGCTGGAGACACTACGGTACCTGTGCAAACCAATCAGATTTTACTATCCTATTTTATCTATCTGTTTTTATCTATCCGTATTTTTATCTATCCGTATTTTTCTATCCGTATTTTATCTTCCGATTTTATCTATCCGTATTTTTATCTTCCGTATTTTATCATCGTATTTTATCTATCCGTATTTTATCTATCCGTATTTTATCTATTATCTATCCGTATTTTATCTATCCGTATTTTATCTATCCGTATTTTATCTATTATCTATCCGTATTTTATCTATCCGTATTTTATCTATCCGTATTTTATCTATCCGTATTTTATCTATCCGTATTTTATCTATCCGTATTTTATCTATCTGTATTTTACCTATCTGTATTTTATCTATCCGTATTTTATCTATCTGTATTTTATCTATCCGTATTTTATCTATTATCTATCCGTATTTTATCTATCCGTATTTTATCTATCCGTATTTTATCTATTATCTATCCGTATTTTATCTATCCGTATTTATCTATCCGTATTTTATATCTATCCGTATTTTATCTACCGTATTTTATCTATCTGTATTTTATCTATCCGTAGTAACCAATTAAAAATTAGAAAATTATATTTACTGCAAATAAATAGCACTGGGAAAACTTTATCACCTTTCATTCCATTAACCCCTGTGAATGCAAGGCGTGTGTAATCACACCTTGCATTCAGAAGGTCCCTAACACCTGGCTGTGATATGCTAATTGGGATTTTCCAGGGTATATAATTGCCACAGATTCTTGTACAAGTCATTCTGAATTGAGAGATCCAGTCGGATGACTAGCGAAACGTCTTCAACAACTAAACTTCAAGTCCAGTTGATCTAATTGAATACAACAGATACATTATGTACTTTGTTTACATTGCTTTTCTTTCCATTAGGGGTCCCCACATTCCCAAAAGAAGACATTCCTCCATTAATAATAAATGAAGGGGAATCTCTGGTCTTTGTTTGCAATCCTCCTGCTGGTATCCCGCCAGTTCATGTTTACGGGATACGGATGGTGGGTATTAGATAATCTACCATAGTCATGTATAGGATTTTAATGGGAATGGATCTGATCATTACTAACTCACTCACTTGCAACTATGGTAATATTTGCTGCTGCTTGTTCTATTTCTAACTGTCTTAGTGTGGCCCTGCAATAAAGCCAGTTTAAGTGTGGGGCCAACATACAGATGAGAGTGGCAGGTCAGTGGGCGAGCCTTCCATTCCACTATTGCCTAACTCTGAAGCAGTAGCCATGTTATTGGCCAACTGATGCAATAATATCACAAAATGTTTTTGCTCTGTCCAGTAAGAGAATTGACTGATTCTGTAGGCCCATTCACATCCTTGCCCACCACACATGTTGTAATTTCGGTTAGCGTGGGCTGTTCACTAATTTTGCACTGGCCACGCTGCCATTTTTGGAAGTAGTGCAGAGTAGCTATGTATTGTAGGAAAGGCTGTGTTAAGATTTGCGAACAATTTTGCATAAATTTGAATGCCTTTCTATAGGAGCGTAGGAGGCAAATGCAAACCCCCCCCAAAAAGCTTATGTCATATCTGTCAGGTAAGGCGTAAGTTTGTTGTTTCTGCATCGCCCAGATAATCTTTACCAAAGGTTCTCCTAAAACAAATACAACTCTACTGCCAAATATGAACCTCAAACTATCTATTAGTTTCTGTGGCTTCCTGAGATATTTGGTAGGTGTCTTAAGCTTAATACACACTTAAAAGATTTTTGAAGATGACAACAGGATCCTGCAGATCCTGTCTGTCATCTTTCAAAGATCTGCATACAACACGTCCTGAGCTGCTGTTCCTAATAGAGACCATTTTGGTCTTGCAGTTGCTCAGTAGAGATCTGAGCATGTTTGACCCATCTAACAGCCAATCAGTAGAATTACTGTTAGGAACAGTCCATGGTAGTGTGCATTCTGGGAAGAAGAAGGACTGTCTACCTGAAATGTCAGCTCACTAATGTCAACAGCAGTAATAGCAAGGGGTATCAATCAAAGGATTTTTTTAACATGAAGATAATATGTAGAATAACTAAGTATGCTAATACAAACTAAGAATTTTAAAAATAAAGATATATTATATTTACCACTGATTTTTCCTTTAAGGGTGAACAAGTCCTTTAATTATTAAAAACATATTTTTAAAAGTTTGTCTTAAATGTTGCTCAATCTGTGCCTGCTTAAAGGCGCTACCACCAGGGAAATGGCAGATCTAAATACTTGTATGTAACTTACAGGTGCTAATATTCCCCCAAGTCTTTTTTTACCCATCATACTCATCTTACAATCTGTTGTTTAAAACATTTAGGTTTACTTTCACGCTACTTTTCCGTAAGTACAGGAAATCAAAGAAACAGTAAGAAATATGTATAATAACTTGATATAAACTACGAAGTGCATTTTCTGTAGATATCTCTGACAATCACTCTATTTAATTAACTGCGTGAGATTTGGCAATTATATTAAAATTGTTTTGTGGGATAATTTTTTCTTTAAATTTAGCTCTGTACTTTTTTTTTTTGAGAGATTTTAAATCAACAGATTGAAAATAAATAGAAAACAGGTAATTTCATTGACATGTGATTTAATTGCTGTTACTTTTACACATGTAGAAATTAACCTAACATTCCTCATTCGATTGGTGTTTATTATCTGACATCATGGGACATTTAAAGTTTAAATTACTTTTATATTTTAATATTACAGTTTTAATCACTTTGAGTGAAATCTAATGGTTTACTTGGTTTTGTTTAAAGAATAGTATTTATAGTATTTGAGGTTGAATAAAGACATACGTCCATCCAGTCCAACCCATCTAGCATATCCTCATTTCCTGCCTAACTGTAGATCCAGAGGAAGCAAAAAAAACCCCACCAAATTTATAGGGGGAAAAAAATTCCTTCCTGACTCCAAGTGGCAATCGGAAATTTCCCTGGATCAACTCTACTTTATGTATCATACCAGTACCTTGTACCATTCCTTGTTTGTAGAAACTCATCCAGCTTTTTATTAAACTGACCAATGAACCTGCCATAACAACGTCCACTGGAAGACAGTTCCATAGCTTTACCGTTCTCACAGTGACAAACCCTTTCCAGCTCTACTTTATGTATCAATACCAGTAACTTGTAACATTCCTTGTTTGCAGAAACTCATCCAGCTTTTTATTAACTGACCAATGAACCTGCCATAACAATGTCCACTGGAACAGTTCCATAGCTTTACCGTTCTCACAGTGACAAACCCTTTCCCAACTCTACTTTATGTATCAATACCAGTAACTTGTAACATTCCTTGTTTGCAGAAACTCATCCAGCTTTTTATTAAACTGACCAATGAACCTGCCATAAACACGTCCACTGGAAGACAGTTCCATAGCTTTACCGTTCTCACAGTGACAAACCCTTTCCACTCTACTTTATGTTACAATACCAGTAACTTGTAACATTCCTTTTTTTGTAGAAACTCTCCATCTTTTATTAAACTGACCAATGAACCTGCCATAACAACGTCCACTGGAAGACATTCCATAGCTTTACCGTTCTCACAGTGACAAACCCTTTCCCAACTCACTTTATGTATCAATACCAGTAACTTGTAACTTCCTTGTTTGTAGAAACTCATCCACTTTTTATTAAACTGACCAATGAACCTGCCATAACAACGTCCACTGGAAGACAGTTCCATAGCTTTACCGTTCTCACAGTGACAACCCTTTCCCAACTCTACTTTATGTATCAATACCAGTAACTTGTAACATTCCTTGTTTGCAGAAACTCATCCAGCTTTTTATTAACTGACCAATGAACCTGCCATAACAACGTCCACGGAAGACAGTTCCATAGCTTTACGTTCTCACAGTGACAAACCCTTCCCAACTCTACTTTATGTATCAATACCAGTAACTTGTAACATTCCTTGTTTGTAGAAACTCATCCAGCTTTTATTAAACTGACCAATGAACCTGCCATAACAACGTCCACTGAGACAGTTCCATAGCTTTGCCGTTCTCACAGTGAAAAACCCTTTCCCAACTTGAAGCCTAAACCTTTTTTCTCAAGTCTTAATGGATGTCCTCGTGTCCTCTGACATGTTCTATTGGTAAACAATGCCCCAGATAGTTTTATTGTATGGCCTGTTAATGTATTTACACAGTAATCATATCCCCACGCAAGCGCCTTTTCTCCAGCGTACCTAATTGTAACTTTTCCAGTCTCTCTTGATATTCAAGCTCCCCCAATCCCCTTATTAATTTAGTTGCCCTTCTCTAACCCTTTCCATTTCAAAGATGTCCTTATTGTACACAGGATTCCAAAATTGCACTGCATATTCCAAATGAGGCCTTACCATGCTTTGTAAAGAGGGAGAATTACATTTTCCTCCCTTGAATCCAACCTCTTTATACAAGACAATACCATGCTGGCTCTGGCTGTTGCCGCCTGGCCCTGATCTCTCTCAAAGAGAAAGAAGTAGGGCAACGGGGCAGGGAAGCGGTGGGGGCTAGTGAGGGGAGAGAGAGAGGAAAAAAAAAAGAGGAGGCCAAAAAAGGTATGGTCATAATTTTCTACCCTCATAGTCGAGTCAATCATTTTTACTCATTTTTCAGGTAGAAAGGGTCCGTCTAGACTTATCGCTTATTTCCAGTATTATACGGTAGAATGTAATTGCCTCCCAGAGTGAAAATTTAGGAGGAGGGTATTACAATCAGTTATGCACTCTATCTAATAAAATTTGGTGTGTTTAGCAAAGAATGTAATCCACTCACCCTTATTATTTTTAGCTTTGTTATGGTCCCTATAGTGACTGGCTGCATTTGCGACTAGTGGAAAACATGAATCGAAACATAACTTAACTGTGATTTCTGTTTCCCTCCAGTCACTATAAAGGCAGCATTTCACTATTTTCCTTTCCCGCCCTGTTTCTTACGTTCAAGCTTAAAGAAGACAGGAGATCACTGGGTAGCTCTGGGGTCCTATTTACACCTTTCTGTCCCAGCAGTCAGGGGAGAGTTAACCCTTTAAGTGAAGCTGCAATTTATGGTTGACTGAGAAACAGAAATACCGGCAAGGTATGTTCGATTCATGCTTTCATTCAATATTTTGTCTTCTCCTATCCTAGGGAACTAGTCTCCAAACAAGTTTATTTTAAAAATGAAGGCAGGGTTCCTACCTTTAAAATGAGCCATTACCTCTTTATAATGTGCTGCACAGCCCAAGATATGACAAAATCACTGTCAGAAAGTTAGGGTGGGAGGTTCTGAATCTGCGGTCCCGATACTACCACCACCTCCTCTCTATCTGCTGTTTGCACATTCCAACTTGCTGCCCTTCCCACTCATTGGCCCAGTTGCCGCGTCCCCTTGGCCCGTCCCCGTTTTTTTGCAGACCAACCGTGCCCTTTCCCTTGCAGCCCCCTGTGGGCCCCTCCCACTCATGGGGCCTGTGTCTCCTCCCCTTGTCAGAACCAACCTGGCCCCTTCCCTTGCAGCCCTCCCATTGCCCTTTCCCCCTCCCTAACCCTTGCGTGTGAAGGGTAGAGGGGGGAGCACAGCACAGGCCACCACGCAAGCAGTGTGTAAGGTTTAAAATGTTGCTTTTTAATTAATGCCTCCGACTTGCTGGCCCTTCCCACTTCCCACTCATGGGCCCCATGGCCTGTCCCCGTTGCAGACCCAACCTGGCCCTTTCCCCTTTTCAGGCCCCCTGTGGTCTCCCTCCAACTCATGGGTCCTGTGGGACCCACCCCTTGCAGACCCACCTTGCCCCTTCCCTTGCAGACCCTGTGGCCCCTCCCCCCACCTTGCACCTCAGATCAGACCTATACCCCCTCTATCCCTACAGACATCTATGTAAAAAGAGCCTTTTAGCAGAGAAATAACTAGACAAAGTTTAAACTGGCGATATTTCTCTGCCTGAAAAAATCTGTTTTTACTCTCATTCAGTTTTCTGTAGGGTGGGGGGTATTGGTCTCAGGTGGCAATGAGCAAAGGGCCTTTGGGGCCCTTGAAGGGAGGGTTGCACTGACCTGCAAAGTGGGCAGCCATTGAGCTGCGAGTGGGAGGGGCCCAAGGGGCTGCAAGGCGGGGGCCAGGTTGATCTGCAAGGGAGTGGCCATGGGACCCCCATGAGTGGGAGGAGCCACATGGTAAAAAGAGGAAAAAGAAAGAAAAAAAGAAGGAACCGGAGGCAGCAAGCGGAAGGGGCCAGGTTGGGTCTGCAAGGGGAGAGGCCCTACGGGTCCATGACTGGGAGGACCACGGAGGCAGCAAGGGAATGGCCAGGTTGGGTCTGCAATTTGATAGGCCAACGGAATCCACGATTGGTGAGGGCCAAGGGGGGCTGCAAGGGAAGGGGCCATGAGGGGTCTCTGTCAGAATTGGCCATGGGGGCTACGAGGGAGGAAGAGACTGGGAAGGGGATGACTGTCATATGGTTTCAGAGCAGGAATGCAGATGATCTAGTGATGCTGCTACCATATTAACTCCATAAAAATTGTAATATCTTCCAAACTATTTAAAAATTTTATAAAAAAATAAAAAAGTAATTGCAAAAATATCAGGAAAGCAATTCCTGTCAATTTACCTAAGTCCTTTTTGGACCACAGTTACCCAAAACATTAAAACCGTGTGAATTTTTGTATCAAGATAAAGAAAGAAAGAAGCAAGCCTCTGCTATAACATGGAACAATAAGTTCCATGGCACTCGACTACATAGACCATCACATTAGACTATAGTTGTGGCAAAGGAACAAAACATCACTACTCCATACTCCAAACTACCTCACCACGCTGGTCAGCGTGGTAGTTTGGAGTATGGAGTAGCTGCATGTTTTATCGGCTGCAGGTGTGACATACCTGCGGTCCGTGTTCAACTTGGCAATCTAGAAGGACAATCATTGCAGGAACTTTCAGTAAGCTATCTGGTGGAACTCCTCTGTAACCAACCGGATTAGCATATGTACATCCATGATTGCCCCAATACCCTTTGGAATGGAGGCCCCGGAGTCTGGTGAAGATCTTATCTATTTTATTATATATACCTTTACATAAGTGTAGCCGATTTAACATTTCCTTCTATAGGGGGGGACCACCCTTGAGAGATATCATATGTAGATTTACAATCCCCAGATGGTTGTCCATGTGTTAAATTTCATATTAGTGACCGCGCATTTCCAGCCATATTTGTATTCCCTTGGGAGTTTTGGGACTGTATACTTACTTATACATGCCACTTTACCATCTATTTTTTGCATCTCCTAGCCCTCCCTATTGTTACATGGTTTTTTGAGGATTTATTGCAAGATCTATTTATATATTTATGAGTTTACTGTAGGTGTTTCATATTAGTAACTTTTGAGTTTTCAATAATAAAGTTTGTGTATCTTTGGACATCGTGTGAATAATGGTTCCTTTGCCCACACTCATAGTCTATATTGTTATGGTCTATGGTAGTAAGTGCCATGGAACTTATTGTTCCATGTTATAGCGGAGGCTTTCTTCTGTTCTTTTTTATCTTGAGACTATTGTTACTTTCCTCCGTATAGCACCCCCCACCGTAATTGGTGTATACCATCACCTAATCGACAATGCGGTGGCCTAGTAGCCACTCGATTTAATTTAGTTTGTGTAGTGTGTGGCTGAATATTTTTTATATATTACAGCACTTTTATACACCTTACTCCTCTGGCCCTAGTGCCAGATAATATTGATATATGCGAAATCACCCTCCATACAGATTTTTCCCCAGTGATATACACAGCAGTAAGACATCCAAGCTACATGTACCTTCCCCTTACAAGCTATCTCAGGTTTGGGGAAATTAAAGGAATGATCCAAAAAATGCAGTTGCATAACTACCACACCAGTGGGGCGGCCACCATGTAATTGTTTTACGCTAATGGTGTGTCCTGCAATTGAATAAAAATCTTTGTGCAAGAAGACCATACCTAAACTATTAGTATTAAAATCCAGCAGAGAATGTATAGATACTTATTAATAGGCTAGTTAATGTTGCCTTATTAAAAAAAAATCAATGCATTGGAAAACTTAACTCCAACAAAACAACATGTTTATTTTTAAGTAGACATAGATAACAACCTACCTGTACCTGTTTTCGTATACATTCATTTATGGAATTCACATTCTAAAATTTAATTGTTTCTTCTTAAAATTTTCAGGAATGTCCCGACTGTCGAATGTCGAGGAATGCTTACTGCGTGTCATCTTGTTTTTTCCTACGCCGTTATCAGATATCTGGAAGAAAGCAGAGAGAAAAAAGAAAGATTAAAGGTAACTGTGTTTACCATGGATTCAGATACATTACATGTCCCAATCCCAGATTAGGCAGACATGTCCAAGTTCACACCAGTAAATTATGGTTGATGAAAGCAAATCTTCTGCATAGTGAAGTTTCATTAAATTTTAATCTCAAAAATGTCCCATCGTTTTTAAAAAAAAAATCCACATTTGGAAGTGTGATTCAATTAGAGATGGGATCGCGGGTTCGACACAAACCCGGATCCGACACAGACCACTGTTAAAAAATCGGAAAGATCATTGGAAATCCGACGTATCCCTCCGGATTTTTGGACTTCGGAAGACATTTTCATTAATTTTCAAATGTACGATAATTTTCGAAAAAAGCCTCAACTTTGAAAATTTCAAAAATACGATCGGAGACCATTTTCGAGTTTCCGATCGTATTTTCGAAAATCAGACGTCAAGGCTTTTCGATAATTTTCAAAAATAGCCTGGAAGTTTCGAAAATCTTCGCAATACAATCGGAAACTCGAAATGGTCTCCGATCGTATTTTAGATAATTTTTCTAACGTTCTAGGCTATTTTTTGAAAATTATCAGAAATAGCCCCGTACATTCAAAATTTGTTTTCGGATCTTTTGGATTTTTACCCGAGATCCTGTAACCGAAAACGTAACGAAACTATGAGTTTCGGCCATCCTCTAGCTGCAATAAAAGTTGCTCTGCCAGTCTGTACTGCAGAGCAATTGGTTCTTGGCTACAGTTTTTTGTAACATTTTTTTTTACAAGGTAATCTGTCTATAGGTTAATGAATAGTTTCCCTGAAAAAGTGAACTAATACTTTAATATTGCATTGATTAAAAGTATGTGAGTTAAGGATTTGCCTTACCTGCCGGGGTCAGATCCAATAAATGCAAATAGAACAGTACAAAGCAGCATCAAGCATGGGTCTTGATTAAAGAGGTTTTTTATTGTACCAAATGTACAAATACACTCTAACGTGTTTCACCACTCCACGCGTCGTCTTCATCCTGAAGACGATACCTGGAGTGGGTGAAATGCGTAGATCATATTTGTTTTACACGTGTTATAAAAAACCTCTTTTATCAAGAACCATGAGTGCTGCCTTAGAACAGTTTTATATAGATGTAGCTCATGTATAGGATTTTTGTAAATATAAAATTTTTGAGCGCTCACGTTATATTATGTAAAATTGTCCAAAAAACAAGTATCTCTTGAGTGTCCTTGGAGAAGATACGGTGTTCCTGAAGGGTTAATCAATTGGCTTAGAGTTTTGTATGAAGGTGCTGAAAGCTTTCAATTTGTGAATGGGTGGTTGGCGGAACCTTTTAGGGTCTCTTCTGGGGCTAGGCAGGATTGCCCGCTTTATTTTACGCGTTCACACTAAATCCTATGATAAAAGGATATGATGGCAGAGCATTGCGGGGGGGACACTGTGTCTCTGGGAGTTTCCTTGAAGGTAATGCCTATGCGGATGATGTCACTCTGGTAGTTTTAAGGAAGTCAAGTTGGCCGAACTGGTACAAGTGTATCTGAGGCATTGGGTGTATTCTGAGGAGCAAATAAAGTTTGGATGGAAAAGATGGTAAATCTGCCTTTGTACTTCTGGAAGTAGTTCCCCTAAATTAAGATCTTAGGGATCACTTTTCCAAGACAAATTTGGGGTCTAGGTTGGGACTTGCATCTTCCAAGTTGGATCAGTGAAAGGGTTTCATTATCAAGACTTACTTGGTCCCGGTTTTTCTGTATTTTAGGGCTGTGTGCCTTTGCCAGTACTATAGAAGAATAATAGTTTTGTTTTTCTGCTTCTGTCAGGAAACAAACTAAACCTGATCAAAAGTAGTGTAGTCTACCAGCAAAGGAAAGAGGGAGGGTTGAATATGCTCAAGCTGTGGTGTCTCCTTAAACATTTAATAAATACAACTTCTCGAACCTCCTTGAAGAGAAGCCTCCTTTGTGGGTAGAGATTTTTAAGACCTGGGTTGCTCCTTTTCTTAAGAGTTGCATGAAAGATTATTGTGTAAAACATATTCTTAAAAGGACAATGTACTCAATTTAAATTACAACAAAGGTGTTCTAGTAAAGATCCTGTGGATCATGGTCCTCTCCCCACCTATGAGGCAGAAGCCCTGAAAGCTATGAGGATGGCAAGTGGGTTTGGAAAAAATTAGATCCTCACTTAGGGGGCCATAGATCAGTGGGTCTTGTCTTCCTATTTCCATTAGCCATTGGTCTTAAAGGACTGCCCATGCATGGCAAACTCTTTGTGAAAAGCAATGCGAAACATATCAGACGTCCTGATGAGCGTATGTGTCCCTGCAAGGGTTGCAGTGGTTTTGAGACTGTGGACCACTTTGCACTGTGTCCTATTAACATAGAGGTTTGCAAAGAGGTGTCCAGAAGGTTGGTTATCCCCTGCCTCTCAGGTATTTCATACCAGGGGTGGGTTTATGGAGTGTCTCCAAGGCATGTGAATATTGAGTCGAGCACTTTATTCTTAGTTAGCTCAGTAGTTAAATTCTACACGTGGCATGCACGGTGTCATATTACGATCAAATCTCCTCCCCTGTGAGGTGGTGGTTTCTAACATCATGAGGGAACTGTTTAAGGTGAAGGCTCTTGAGAAACAAAGGATGAATGAATGGAGATGGTCTACAATCTGGAGAGGTTGATTAGACATTTAAGTTTTTTTTGCATTGTGCTTCATTTTTATGGCACTATCTTGGTTTTATCTCTCATAAAAAGATGTTTTAATTTGTTTATTTTTCTGAGAGTTTGTGTGCTTGGTTTTTTGGCCCCTCATCATTTATTTTAGTTATTTTAGTATAGCCAGGTAGGTTCCTTTTTGATCAAAATTTTTATGTTTTGTCTCTTGAGATTATTTTTATTTATTTTAATTTTTTTGTCTGATTAAGACTTGTTTTTTATTGGATGTTATTTGTTGGGATGATTTTTTCAGAAAAAGAGAATTTCTTTAATTTTTTTTTATTATTTAATCAAGTTATGTATTGTTTTCTCATGTTTAGTTTTGATTGTATTCTATTGTAGACTGTTCATTAAACTCTTTACCTGTGTCTGTGTGGGTATCATTATGCATTTAAAAGTGTATAATAACTTTTTAAAGATTGATAAAAATTTCATTTTTTTACTTTAGTTTTCCTTACATAGGGCTGCCATGGAAATGGAAGGGTGGGTCAGTGGCGTGTTTACCTGTGTCTATGTATCAGTTTGCATTTATGAGTGTTAAAGTAACTTTTTTTACTTTAGTTAACCTTTAAATAGGGCTGTTCTAGAGTAATAAAAGAAGATAAGCATAATAATATAATAATCAGTAAATTAGAAATAGAAAGAACCGGCATCAGTCTTTCTCAAGCCAAATTAACGATTTGGGAAGGATTAACAAATATCTGTTATGGCAGGTTCATTGGTCAGTTTAATAAAAAGCTGGATGGGTTTTCTAAAACAAGGAATGTTACAAGTTACTGGTATGATACATAAAGTAGAGTTGGGAAAGGGTTTGTTCTTGTGAGAACGGTAAAGCTATGGAACTGTCTTAAGTGGACGTTGTTATGGCAGGTTCATTGGTCAGTTTAATAAAAAGCTGGATGAGTTTCACAAACAAGGAATGTTACAAGTACTGGTATTGATACATAAAGTAGAGTTGGGAAAGGGTTTGTCTCTGTGAGAACGGTGAGTAAGCTATGGAACTGTCTTCCAGTGGACGTTGTTATGGCAGGTTCATTGGTCAGTTTAATAAAAAGCTGGATGAGTTTCTACAAACAAGGAATGTTACAAGTTACTGGGATTGATACATAAGTAGAGTTGGGAAAGGATTTGTCACTGTGAGAACGGTAAAGCTATGGAACTGTCTTCCAGTGGACGTTGTTATGGCAGGTTATTGGTCAGTTTAATAAAAAAGCTGGATGAGTTTTACAAACAAGGAATGTTACAAGTTACTGGTATTGATACATAAAGTAGAGTTGGGAAAGGGTTTGTCACTGTGAGAACGGTAAAGCTATGGAACTGTCTTCCAGTGGACGTTGTTATGGCAGGTTCATTGGTCAGTTTAATAAATAGCTGGATGAGTTTCTACAAACAAGGAATGTTACAAGTTACTGGGATTGATACATAAAGTAGAGTTGGGAAAGGGTTTGTCTCTGTGAGAACGGTAAAGCTATGGAACTGTCTTCCAGTGGACGTTGTTATGGCAGGTTCATTGGTCAGTTTAATAAAAAGCTGAATGGGTTTCTACAAACAAGGAATTTACAAGTTACTGGTATTGATACATAAAGTAGAGTTGGGAAAGGGTTTGTCACTGTGAGAACGGTAAAGCTATGGAACTGTCTTCCAGTGGCGTTGTTATGGCAGGTTCATTGGTCAGTAATAAAAAGCTGGATGAGTTTCTACAAACAAGGAATGTTACAAGTTACTGGGATTGATACATAAAGTAGAGTGGGAAAGGATTGTCACTGTGAGAACGGTAAAGCTATGGAACGGTCTTCCAGTGGACGTTGTTATGGCAGGTTCATTGGTCAGTAATAAAAATCTGGATGAGTTTCTACAAACAGGAATGTACAAGTACTGGGATTGATACATAAAGTAGAGTTGGGAAAGGGTTTGTCACTGTGAGAACGGTAAGCTATGGAACTGTCTTCCAGTGGACTGTTATGGCAGGTTCATTGGTCAGTTTAATAAAAAGCTGGATGAGTTTCTACAAACAAGGAATGTTACAAGTTACTGGTATGATACATAAAGTAGAGTTGGGAAAGGGTTTGTCCTGTGAGAACGGTAAAGCTATGGAACTGTCTTCCAGTGGACGTTGTTTGGCAGGTTCATTGGTCAGTTTAATAAAAAGCTGGATGAGTTTCTACAAACAAGGAATGTTACAAGTTACTGGGATTGATACATAAAGTAGAGTTGGGAAAGGATTTGTCACTGTGAGAACGGTTAAAGCTATGAAATGTCTTCCAGTGGACGTTGTTATGGCAGGTTCATTGGTCAGTTAATAAAAAGCTGGATGAGTTTCTACAAACAGGAATGTTACAAGTTACTGGTATTGATACATAAAGTAGGTTGGGAAAGGGTTTGTCACGTGGAGAACGGTTAAGCTATGGAACTGTCTTCCAGTGGACTTGTTATGGCAGGTTCATTGGTCAGTTTAATAAATAGTGGATGAGTTTCTACAAACAAGGAATGTTGCAAGTTACTGGGATTGATACATAAGTAGAGTTGGGAAAGGGTTTGTCTCTGTGAGAACGGTAAAGCTATGGAACTGTCTTCCAGTGGACGTTGTTATGGCAGGTTCATTGGTCAGTTTAATAAAAGCTGAATGGGTTTCTACAAACAAGGAATGTTACAAGTTACTGGTATTGAACATAAAGTAGAGTTGGGAAAGGGTTTGTCACTGTGGAACGGTAAAGCTATGGAACTGTCTTCCAGTGGACGTTGTTATGGCAGGTTCATTGGTCAGTTAATAAAAAAGCTGGATGAGTTTCTACAAACAAGGAATGTTACAAGTTACTGGGATTGATACATAAAGTAGAGTTGGGAAAGGATTTGTCACTGTGAGAACGGTAAAGCTATGGAACTGTCTTCCAGTGGACGTTGTTATGGCAGGTTCATTGGTCAGTTTAATAAAAAGCGGATGAGTTTCTACAAACAAGGAATGTTACAAGTTACTGGTATTGATACATAAGTAGAGTTGGGAAAGGGTTTGTCACTGTAGAAACGGTAAAGCTATGGAACTGTCTTCCAGTGGGCGTTGTTATGGCAGGTCATTGGGCAGTTTAATAAAAAGCTGGATGAGTTCTACAAACAAGGAATGTTACAAGTTACTGGGATTGATACATAAAGTAGAGTTGGGAAAGGATTTGTCACTGTGAGAACGGTAAAGCTATGGAACTGTCTTCCAGTGGGACGTGTGTATGGCAGGTTCATTGGTCAGTTTAATAAAAAGTGGATGAGTTTCTACAAAAAAGGAATGTTACAAGTTACTGGTATGATACATAAAGTAGAGTTGGGAAAGGGTTTGTCACTGTGAGAACGGTAAAGCTATGGAACTGTCTTCCAGTGGACGTTGTTATGGCAGGTTCATTGGTCAGTTTAATAAAAAGCTGGATGTGTTTCTGCAAACAAGGAATGTTACAAGTTACTGGTAATATTACATAAAGTAGAGTTGATCCAGGGAAATTTCCCATTGCCACTTGTCAGGAAGGGATATTTTCCCCGTTCATAAATTTGGTGGTTTTTTTTGCCTTGCTCTGGATCAACAGTTAGGCAGGAAATGAGGATATTGCTAGATGGGTTGGACTGGATGGACATATGTCTTTATTCAACCTCAAATACTATACTATACTGTACTATACTATACTATACTATACTTGCCTTCCATAAATGAACTGAGGCCTCTGCCTCTTAAGGTTCGATCACTGTCTCTGGATGCCAATACGCCACACCAGCCGGCACTGCAGCCCCTCAATTATTGTGAGCTATTGGCACTGTACATGCCTGGTGCCCATTGGGAAGGCATCATATCCCTTAGCCAGGAGATACCTGGCCATGGAGTGCTGTCTCCCAAAATTTGGCATTTTAATTAAAACTCGCCTTTTATCTGGAATCTATGGGGGAGATTCAATATACTAAAATAAGGATAAATCCACGTTAACCCGATTTCATATCAGGTTATCATGGGTTTTACACTGATATCAGGGAACTGCACATTTGGAAACAGAGCAGCACATCCAATCCAATTTAAGCCCGTACAACTCCTGGGTTCTTACCTTTATGTGATCCCGGGATGCAATACCGGTATTACATCACGCAAAGGTAATTAGTGGATTTATTTAATATTGACTCTCTCAGTTTATTTAGAACTTTTTCACAAGATTCAGGAAAAAGCAATGGATCATCGAATATCCAGTTCCAATCCAATTTTTCTGTTGAGAAAGTCCGGGATCGGACGAAACGCGTCCTATTTTGTACTGATTTTAACTGCTCCTGTGCTCCTGTCTGGTCATTTATTGGGCTAAGTATTTCCATTCTCTATCCTTTTAGCCTGGGGATCTGCCATGTGTCAGGTGCTCACTGCCTATTTGCCCCACTGTTTAGCCTATTTATGTATGTTTAGCCTATTTTTTGGTCGTTAGCAGGGGTCTTAATATGTATTTGTAACTTTGTACTATTATGATAGTTATTACTTTTGATGGGACATTACTGCTATTAGTTCCATTATGATATATATGGTCATTGTATTTATATGAGATTCTCTGCTATAAGTAACACTGTGCTTTATCTTTGGTAGCTAACAGGTGTGTGAATGACTGAGCGAATGGGTATACCGGTATATCATAATGATTGTGAATGGGTATACCGGTATATCATAATGATTGTGAATGGGTATACCGGTATATCATAATGATTGTGAATGGGTATACCGGTATATCATAATGATTGTGAATGGGTATACCGGTATATCATAATGATTGCGAATGGGTATACCGGTATATCATAATGATTGCGAATGGGTATACCGGTATATCATAATGATTGCGAATGGGTATACCGGTATATCATAATGATTGCGAATGGGTATACCGTATATCATAATGATTATGTACATATGTAACCAGGAATAGCACAGGAAGTGTTTTTAATTGTTATTTCTTTGCACTTTATTATTGCCCTTCGGGGTTGGCTATCTTTGCACAAACAATAAAAATGCCTTTTAATTGCATTAATCATTGTATATGGTCTAATTGATTACTCTAATCATTACTCTAGTCAGGTGTGCCCTGCTCAATCCACAGATTTTTTTCTATGTGTTTTTGCTGCTTACTTATTGTGGAAGGAGCACCCTGGCTTCATTGGGGATATAGTTTACCCCTGGTTCTTGCAGTAGTGCCGGGCTATACACAGTCTTTTCCGATCCAATTTTTCAAAATCTTTAAATATTTAGAATTTTTGATAATTGTGGAAGGCCAACATTAGGGTGGATACACACATTTCTAAGCACTCCCGAGGACGACTCGGTTCACTGTCAACATCGCGATGGTTTAGAAATGTCTGAAAGTTTCCTTTTGCCCCACTTGTCTCTCTGTACTTAAAGTATAGAAATAGTAGAAATGGACCCCCAACTTGCTTCCAAAGCGGATTTCATGGATCAGCTAGAATTTTTTACTTTTTAATATTTTCTAAAAAATGTCTAAAAATAATGCATGGAATGAGGTTTCCGGTACCGGACTGTGTTATTTAAAGATTGTGGGCGTTGATACATATTCCCCAGACCATTTTTCAGGTCCCTGAGCAATTTAACGTAAGTTACCATTGCTATTTACATCTTTATTTTAGGCGGAAAATAAAAAAAAAAATCCCCATTGACTTTAATGGTTATATAGAAAGAAATGGACCCTGAACTTGCTTCCAAAGCGGATTTCATGGATCAGCTAGAATTAAGGACTTTGCGGATTTTTGACTTTTTAGTATTTTCTCAACCGCAATGAGGTTTCCGGTACCGGACTGTGTTATATAGAGATGTGGGCAATGATACATGTTCCCTGGACTTTAATAGTTTTGCTTGCAGATTTTTTTTGAAAATCCGTGAATCCTCAAGTGGAATGAATTTTTGGAAGTTCAGTTATCTCTATGCAGGAGGAAATAGAGACCAGACATTTAAAGATTTGAAATCATACTTTAGGGGTTTGTGCAGTATGGATTTGGGTATCATCAGCGTATAGGTGATACAAAGATCTGTCATGTGTGTACCCAGCATTAGATAGAGGGCATGGGATCAAGGGTACATGTTGTACAGCTTCTATTTTGTAATTTTTTTTTCTTGTGTGAAACTTGCTATTGATAATTTAATGCGTGAGTGTAATGAGTGTAAAGCTTTGGGACCATTGCTCGGGTCAGAAAGTTGTCTGCAGTTCTTGTTCCCATTTTAAAGCGTATGATGGAAGGTTCGGTGAGGATTTAATTTGCAAAATTTTATAGATCTTGGAGATGGTATGGGTGGGAGCAATTGGGGTTGAGCATAACTGTTCAAACGAGGTTCAATTGTCTCCAGGTTGTATTTCAATATGTTGTTGATAAAATGAGTAAGTTGAGTATATTGGAACAGAAATTGAGGTTCGAGATTGGTGTCTCCTATTATTTCTTGCAAGGGTTTCAAGTTTGTTGTGGATGTTATTTGTCCAATTGTTGGGTTATCTTGGTTGGTCCAATGTAGAAATGTCTGGTTAAATCCAGGTGGGAAGACTAGGTTATGTTTAATCAGTGTCATCTTTCCTTGTATTGTGGTGATGTTATAGGTTTTAAGTGCAAAGTCCCAGGATTTTAGGATCATTGGTACAAAATAGTTTGTAATGGGTAGTTTTGGTCTGTCCTTTGGAGTTAGCCATGGAATCGCTGAGAGGTTGGAAGGAGATAGTATTGTATAAAGTTCCACCCAGGCTTTGTTTTGTTTATTGTATTGCCAGTCCGTGATGTGGGTTAGCAATGCTGCTAGATGGTATTTCAGTCAGGAAGGTTGATACCGCCCGTTTCCTTACTGCGGGTTAGGGTTGTGTATTTGATTCTATGGGTGCCTTTACCCCATATAAAATGTAAGATTTTTTTCCATATAGTTATAAAGTAAGAGTTAGGTAAAGCAATTGGTAGTGTTTGAAATAGGTATACGAAATGAGGTAAAGTGTCCATTTGAATAATGTTGGCTTTACCAAACCAGGAATGCATACCTTGGTATCATAGTTCCAGATCGGAGGACAATTTCTGCAGTGCTTTTAAGTAATTGGTAGGGTATAGATCTAGAGGGTTGGGGGTTAATTGTATACCAAGATAATTTAGGGAGGTAGATTTCCATTTAACGAGGAAGTTAGTTTTCATTAGATTCACCGTTGTCTCCGGAAGTGTAATGTTGAGGCATTCCGATTTTAGTGTGTTTATTTTGAAGTTGCTGAGTTTGCCATAGATATTTATTTCTTGTAGAATATTGGGAAGAGATATGTGTGGGTTGGTAATACATAACAATAAGTTGGTCCGCATAGAGGGCTAGTTTATGTGGTTTATGGGATATGTTTATGCCTGTGATATTAGGATTATTTCTTATTGCATTTGCTAAATGTTCCATAGTGAGTATGTATAGGAATGGGGATAGGGGGCAGCCTTGGCGGGTGCCATTTGTGATTTGGATTGGGTTTGAGAAGGTGCCATTGATTTTGATTTTACCGGTATTATTTTGATAAAGAGCCATTATTTTATCTACAAAAGTTGTGCTGATTCCTAGGTGTATTAGGGTTTGATGTAAGAAGTGCCAGTTAACTCTATCGAATGCCTTCTCAGCATCAATTCCGAGAAGGCATAAAGGAATGGGTGTGTTGGGGAAATTGCATTGAAAGATGCTAGAAGAGGGGGGGAGAATTACTTGTTTTAGGAGTTTATAGAATAGGGGGGGTGAATCCATCAGGAGCTTGACTCTTACCTGCGGGTGATTGTTGTATAGCTGTTAGTAATTCCAGTTGTGAAAACGATGAATCCAGTGAGGCTAATTGTTGTGGGTTAATATGGGGTAGTGAGGTAGTTTTTAAATAATCAGTTATAATATTCTGATTGGATTCCTGCGGTTGACGTAGGTTTGAGGAAGAGACTGAATATAATTTGGTATAAAATTTGTGGAACATTTCTGCGATGTCCTCCGATCTAGACACGATTTTCCATAGAGGGGTTTTTAATTTTGCAATATATAATGATTTGCTACATTTTTTGAGCAATCTGGCCAAGGATCTGCCACTTTTGTTATGTGTATTCATATATTGAACGATTTCTTAGTTGGGTTCTATAGTTAAATGCTTCATCTAATGTTTTGATTAGTTTCTGTCTGGCTAGTGTTAGCTCCTGTAAAAGGTCTGGTGTTTTATAGAGTTTGTGAGAAGTTCTAGATTCTGTACCTCTTGGATTAGGGTTTTGGTGTGTTGTTCGTAAGATTTTTTTAATTCTTGATCCATTTTGTATAAATAGTCCTCTTAGGACGTTGTATCCTCTTTGTGGTCTTGTGTAAAATTGTTTATTGCTGTTGTAATTGCTTTTAACCAGATATCATCTTTCAATAGTTTGTTGTTTAACCTCAATGTCCATGGGGGTTTTCTGTAGGAGGGAATTGTTAGGGTTTAGTAGATTGGAGCATGGTCAGAGAGTGTTATTGGCCCAATAGAGGCTTGGCAAGACCATGACAATAAGGGGTGAGGTGAAAAACAAGTTGATGGGGCTGTATGTGTTATGTGGGGCTCAATAAAAAGAGTAGTCTTTTGTAGTAGGGTGTAGAGCTCTCCAGGTATCTATTAGTTGTAATGAGGTTAATTTTTGCTTTAATTTTCGTAAGGCTTTTTGAGTAACGTGTGGGTGAGTTGAGGTGGTGTCAATGGAGGGGTCGAGTGAGAGGATAAAATCGCCTCCAAGAATTATATATCCTTCTGCAAACTTTTCCAGTCTATTGAGGTATAGTAGTGCTGCAGATATTTGACCTGTGTTGGGTAGATATACTGTGGCAAGGGTGAAGGTTTTGTTGTAGAGGGAGATTTTAATCACTAGGAATCTTCCTTCTTTATCATGTATTGTATCTAAAATTTGGTAGGGAAGTTTTTTATGGAGTGTGATTGGCTTCACCTTTGGTTTTAGCTATAGGGTTGTGACTGTAGTGCCAGTGTGGGAAATGTCTATTTCTGATGCCTGGAATGGAGTTTAGTTTGAAATGGGTTTCCTGAAAGAATCTACTGATTGTTTGTGTAGTGAGTGGAGGGTTTGGATCCTTCGCTTTAGGATGTTCAGTCCCTTGGTGTTTAGTGAACAGATCCTTAGCCGTTGCTCCATATTATTTTTAACATATAAATTTTATGTGATAGGTAAGCCGGATCTCATGAGAGGGAGGTGGGGGGGGGGGGGGGGGGTTGGAAAGATGTTGGGGGTAGGATAACCAGCACTTATTTGGATAAACAATAAACATTATGTTTCGAACAGTAAAAACCTTATTTTAGGGAGAGATCGTAAGTAATCTCTGATGGAGTTTGTATCTGTGGATTCCTGATCTGATTCACTATCCGATTCGTGTGGTGTTGTGGTTGTACCTGAGAGGATGGGTTGGGGACTGGATCCACGCCATTTTGGATTTGGTGGTTCCAGACGATTTCTGAAAGAATTGATTGAGATCCGAGGGTGTATTTTTGTTATGTGGTTTTGTCTTTGAGGCATTCTCTTGCCCATTTTGAGAGGATTTGATTCCTTTTGTGGCTCAGCAGGTTAATAATGTGGAGGGAAATGCGGAGCTCTATGTACATGTGTCAGTCTCAGAGGCCACAAGCCACGCCCCCAATACCTTTATTTTGACCTTTTAATCTGTTTAATCTGCTGCACCCCTACTTATCTTCTCTCTTGGCCCCATATGTTCCTGGCTGTGACCTCAGTTCCTCACACGGCAATCTTCTCCCTAGACCCCCAATGAACGCTGCCTCCTACCACCATAAACCTTTCTCTCAATAAATATTTGTTAGCCATCTCAAGCACTTTGTCCCCATATCCCCACTTGTATCTGTATGTTGTCTCATCCACTTAGATTGTAAGCTCTTTGGGGCAGAAATATATTCCTAATGTCTCAAGGCACGCCACACTATCATTTTATTTATGATTTAAATATGTGATTTCACAACTTGAATTATTTTTTATTTATCTGTATATTATCCTTTGTATTTCATCATGTACAGTGCGGTGGGGGGCTTTGTAAATACAATTATAGATACATACATATATTTACAAAGTAATGTCCACAGGAATGTAAATTTGGTTCCAAGAACACAAGTGGTTAGAAAACTAAACTGAAAATCTTAACTTTTGTGGGAAAATGTTAGTTATGTAAGTGATTTGCCTTGTTTTCCCCACAGATCTGGGGTAACATCTTTCTTTTTTCTCTTGCTGCACAAAGATTCAGCTTGGTGACATCATATCCAACCTGCAAGATTTTCCCAATTCATTATTTTTCTTCCCTAAATTTAAATTTTTTCCACAGCAATTTATATTGTGAAAGAACAGAAAGTATATCCCATTTCAGTAACAGTAACATTGGTTTTATATAATATATTTAACTATAAATAAACATTTCAAACAACATGTTCAGAAAGAAGAATAAATAAATGGAAACTATTAGAAATACCGATGTCCTGTTAGTCCACTAGATCATGTAGATGTCCTGGTCTCCACATCCCCTCGTCTCCTTCAGCGAATAAAGAGATCTGGAGGTTAAAGTTGATATTTCCTCAGGGATAGGAATACTTGCTTCTCTTTTAGTTTCTGTGTGGTTCCTATACAAAAAGGGTAGTCGTTCACAGCCGGGTAATAAAGGCCTGTAAGTTTAACATCAGTGGTGGGGAAGATACTGGAAAGTTTAATAAGGGAACATGTTCTAGAGTAAAGCTGGGTACACACTTAAAAGATTTTTGCACAGCATAGGGAAAACGCTTGTTACTCTGTGTTGCCTGGCCGACTAGTTCGGCGGCCATGCGCTCATTCGGAAAAGAAATCTGAACAGTATCGGCTTTATCAGTAATCTGTGTACCCAGCTTATGTTTCAAGGGCTGACATTATAAGTAGTAACCAGCGTGGATTTTTAGGAGGAATAGATCTTGTCAAACTAACTTGCTTGGCTTTTATGAGGAAGTAAGTAGAATTTAGACTCTGGTATAGCTTAGATGTAGTTTACTTGGATTTTGCAAAGGCTTTTGATACAGTCCCCCATAGGCGACTAATGCATAGCTAAGGTCTGTTGGTCTGGGGAGGACATTTGTACATGGATAGAAAATTGGTTAATGAATAGGATGCAGAGAGTAGTTGTAAAAGGGGTTTCATCATTATGGACTAAAGTGCTAAGTGGTGCCACAAGTTCTGTGTGGGGCCGCTTCTATTTAATCTATTTATTAATGATTGGAAATGGGTATGTCAGCAAGGTTTCTGTGTTTGCTAACGACACAAAACTTTGTCGACCATTAAAAACTTCAGAGGATGTGCAATCGTTACAGGGGGATCTAGATGTGTACAATGGGCTGCTAAGTGGCGATGAAATTCAATGTTGATAAATGGAAGGTGATGCATTTTGGACTTAAAAATACTTGTGCTACTTATACTATAAATGGCTCTGTGTTAAGTGAATCCCTGTTGGAAAGGGATCTTGGAGTTTTGGGGGATAACAAACTTAAAGGTAGCAAGCAGTGCAGGCGGCAAAACAGCTAGAGCCAGCATGGTATTGGCTTGTATAAAGAGAGGTATGGATTCAAGGGAGGAAAATGTAATTCTCCCTCTTTACAAAGCATTGGTAAGGCCTCATTTGGAATATGCAGTGCAATTTTGGAATCCTGTGTACAAAAAGGACATCTGTGAAATGGAAAGAGTTCAGAGAAGAGCAACTAAATAAATAAGGGGATTGGGGGAGCTTGAATATGAAGAGAGACTGGATAAGTTACAATTATGTACGCTGGCGAAAAGGCGCTTGCGTGGGGATATGATTACTGTGTATAAATACATTAACGGGCCATACAATAAACTATCTGGACATTGTTCACCAATAGAACATGTCAGAGGACAAAAGGACATCCCTTAAGACTTTAAGATAAAAGGTTTAGGGTTCAAGTTGGGAAAGGGTTTTTCACGTGAGACAGTTAAGCTATGGAACTGTCTTCCAGTGGACGTTGTTATGGCAGGTTCATTGGTCAGTTTAATAAAAAGCTGGATGAGTTTCTACAAACAAGGAATGTTACAAGTTATGGTATTGATATATAAAGTAGAGTTGGGAAAGGGTTTGTCACTGTGAGAACGGTAAAGCTATGGAACGTCTTCCAGTGGACGGTGTTATGGCAGGTTCATTGGTCAGTTTAATAAAAAGCTGGATGAGTTTCTGCAAACAAGGAATGTTACAAGTTACTGGTATTGATACTAAAGTAGAGTTGATCCAGGGAAATTTCCGATTGCCACTTAGAGTCAGGAAGGGATTATTCCCTTCATAAATTTGGTGTTTTTTTTTTTTGCCTCCTCTGGATCAAGTTAGGAAATGAGGATATGCTAGATGTGTTGACTGGACATATGTCTTTATCAACCTCAAATACTATATTATACCATACATATACTACAATACTATACTATATACTATACTAATACTATTACCACCGGGTGTGTCATTGCGTAAAACCAAGGAGACCATATTTCATGTATTTGTGATCAAGCCTCTGTATTTATATCTTTACTTGATATTACAGTTGATTGTAGACAGAGCACTTTGAGAATTTGTAAATAATATTTTTAATTGTTTTTTAAAAAAAATTTGAGTCATATTTGCACAGTCTAATCCCTGTTAGGAATAAAGGATTTTTTAGCCGTGATTTAGAGTGTCCAGGTGTTTATGGGAAACCGTGAATCAGTTTGTTGTAGATAATTGGGGTATGTTTTTGTCAAAGCTGTAGGGATCCAGAGATATTGTTGATATAAGACTTTATGGATTAAATTTTCACAACTGCACAAGTTTTTGTTCTCGGCAACTCCACCAACATTGCGTTAAGTTTGTTATTTCTTGGCAGCTTCTATAGCAGAGTGGGGAAGCATTGGGATAAATTTGTGTTATTCTGTGAGGGGATAGGTGAGGAAACATTTAAAAATTCTTTTCTTGTTGTTAGAAGAGCATTTATGGAGGGTTTGAAAAATCTCTGTTCTATGAGTGTCCTCTAGTGTTTCGCCAAGCCAGTTTCCCATTTGGTCACAAACTTTCATTTTGGGAGTGTCTGTTGTTTAATATTGAGTAGATTAGCCAAATTTTCAAATAACAGCAAGGCGCATAAAAGAAATTAAGTTAAAATAAATTGCTTACCTTCCACTCTTCTGCAAAATAAGCCTCAAGTGGTAAGTACAACGTGAAACATGGAAGTAGGCAAATTGATTTACTGCATTGTCAAGTCTAGCAGAGTGGATATACTTAAAGGGCATGTCCACCCCCAAAACTATAATCCCCCCTAATGGCCCCACCATGTAGTGTAATAAAATCCTTACCTCACATCCCAGCTCCAAATGGTTCTCCTGTAGTCCCCCCCCCAAAGTCCCAAAAACTGCCCACCAGGAGGATAGCAGAGTCCATATAGGACTGCTCCTGTCTCGCCTCCGGAGAAGTTTGGCATGCATACTGCAGCCCTTCTCCCCCTCTCTCCCTCCTCTCCTCCCCGATTAGCATTCCCTTCCCCTACCAAAAACCCCTTGCCCATATCATAGTATATCTTCCCCCAGCCCCAACAGCTAAAAACGAACTCTACTTACCTTCCCTCTCTCCCCGGCATTCTGAGAAGCCGGCAGCGTGATTGGCTGCCTCTCAGAAGTTTAGTTCTTAAAGAAGCTTCGCTAGTCATCCGACTGGCTTTCTCAATTCAGAAGTTTTGAATTCATTCATTCTGAATTGAGAGATCCAGTCGGATGAACTAGCGAAACGTCTTCAAGAACTAAACTTCAAGTCCAGTTGATCTAACTGAATACAACAGATATAGAATTTTAATGCCTACCCCGTGATACTACATTGATAATACATCATCTAGCTTGTTTTACACTCACATTATAAGTAATATTCAATTTCCCTGCTATTGTCAAATCACTAATGGGGGATTATGGAGAATTTTAATTTCTGGTTCCCATCTTCAACTCAACACAACCAATTTGTGATAATATATAGGGTAAGTGTAACTTTAAGATGGAATTAGAGTAGGTTTAAGGAAAGATATCATTACACTGCATGCAGTGTGCCAATGTTTAGCAGCCTTCACACTATAGGGTGATGAATGGTTAAACACCTCTATACCTTGTCTTAAACCAGATCCGTTGGACTAAGAATGGACAGGCCTATGATCACACAGTGACCCACAAGTACAAATAAAGGAAAATTCTGGAACGTTACAATTTTTCACAATGCAAGCAACATGTCTCTGTACATGGCAAATACCGTGCTATGTTTCTAACAGACTAGGAACAGCCATCTCGGAAGAAACAACATCATTGTTCCAGGTATGTTTGATACCTTAAAGGGTATTCTCACACTGGGAAAAGCCCCTCCCATTCATCAAAAACGTTCAGCGATGGTAACAAAGTTACAGAACTTACCCGGTCTCTCGCTCCTACACCGTGTCTTGTGACAGGTTCCAATGGACTTAGCACACTACCTGTCAGAAAATGTGGCAGCCAGAGGCTGGGTAAGTTCTGTAACTTTGTTCCCCGGCTCCTGAACATTTTATTAAAGAAGAGGGATAAGACAGCTCCTTTACCTCCTGTTATTAATAAATAAAAAATACCAAAAAGTGATTTTCCCAGTGGAGATATCCCTTTAAGAATGCAAATACGTGATATTTAAGCAAATGTAGAAATCATTTTATGTAACACTGCTATCGAAAGCTACAGATGTGCAATCACTTGGCAGATTGTCACATTGGGCTACTAAGGGGCAGATGAAATTCAATGTTGGAACATGCTTGTGAAGGTCATTCATCCAGGTCATGGTATATCTATTGTATTCAATTAGTTCAACTGGACTTGAAGTTTAGTTCTTGAAGAACATCTTCAAGAACTAAACTTCAAGTCCAGTTGATCTAATTGAATACAACAGTATAATGTTGAAACATGTATGGTGATGCATTTTGTGCTGCTTATAGTGAATCCTGTTGGAAAGGGATCTTGGAGTTTTGGTGGATAACAAACTTAAAGGTAGCAAGCAGTGCCAGGGGCAACAGCCAGAGCCAGCATGGTATGTCTTGTATAAAGCGAGGTATGGATCAAGGGAGGAAAATGAATTCTCCCTCTTTACAAAGCATTGGTAAGGCCTCATTTGGAATATGCAGTGCAATTTTGGAATTACACAGGATTCCAAAATTGCACTGCATATTCCAAATGAGGCCTTACCAATGCTTTGTAAAGAGGGAGAATTACATTTTCCTCCCTTGAATCCATACCTCGCTTTATACAAGACAATACCATGCTGGCTCTGGCTGTTGCCGCCTGGCACTGCTTGCTACCTTTAAGTTTGTTATCCACCAAAACTCCAAGATCCCTTTCCAACAGGGATTCACTATAAGCAGCACAAAATGCATCACCATACATGTTTCAACATTATATCTGTTGTATTCAATTAGATCAACTGGACTTGAAGTTTAGTTCTTGAAGATGTTTCTTCAAGAACTAAACTTCAAGTCCAGTTGAACTAATTGAATACAATAGATATACCATGACCTGGATGAATGACCTTCACAAGCATGTTCCAACATTGAATCTCATCTGCCCCTTAGTAGCCCAATGTGACAATCTGCCAAGTGATTGCACATCTGTAGCTTTCGATAGCAGTGTTACATAAAAATGATTTCTACATGTTGCTTAAATATCACGTATTTGCATTCTTAAAGGGATATCTCCACTGGGAAAATCACTTTTTGGTATTTTTTATTTTATTAAATAACAGGAGGTAAAGGAGCTGTGTCTTATCCCTCTTCTTTAATAAAATGTTCAGGAGCCGGGGAACAAAGTTACAGAACTTACCCAGCCTCTGGCTGCCACATTTTCTGACAGGTAGTGTGCTAAGTCCATTGGAACCTGTCACAAGACACGGTGTAGGAGCGAGAGACCGGGTAAGTTCTGTAACTTTGTTACCAGCTGCTGAACGTTTTATTGATGAATGGGAGGGGCTTTTCCCAGTGGAGATACCCTTTAAGGTATCAAACATACCTGGAACAATGATGGTTGTTTCTTCCGAGATGGCTGTTCCTAGTCTGTTAGAAACATAGCAACGGTATTTGCCATTGTACAGAGACATGTTGCTTGCATTGTGAAAAATTGTAAACGTTCCAGAATTTTCCTTTATTTGTACTTGTGGGTCACTGTGTGGATCATAGGCCTGTCCATTCTTAGTCCAACGGAATCTGGTTTAAGACAAGGTATAGAGGTGTTTAACCATTCATCACCCTATAGTGTGAAGGCTGCTAAACATTGGCACACTGCATGCAGTGTAATGATATCTTTCCTTAAACCTACTCTAATTCCATCTTAAAGTTACACTTACCCTATATATTATCACAAAATTGGTTGGTGTGAGTTGAAGATGGGAACCAGAAATTAAAATTCTCCATAATCCCCCATTAGTGATTTTGACAATAGCAGGGAAATTGAATATTACTTCTAAATGTGAGTGTAAAACCCAAGCTAGATGATGTATTATCAATGTAGTATCACGGGGTAGGCATTAAATAATTCTATATCTGTTGTATTCAGTTAGATCAACTGGACTTGAAGTTTAGTTCTTGAAGACGTTTCGCTAGTCATCCGACTGGATCTCTCAATTCAGAATGAAATGAATTCAAAACTTCTGAATTGAGAAAGCCAGTCGGATGACTAGCGAAGCGTCTTTAAGAACTAAACTTCTGAGAGGCAGCCAATCACGCTGCCGGCTTCTCAGAATGCCGGGGGAGAGAGGGAAGGTAAGTAGAGTTCGTTTTTAGCTGTTGGGGCTGGGGGAAGATATACTATGATATGGGCAAGGGGTTTTATGGTAGGGGAAGGGAATGCTAATCGGGAGGGAGAGGGAGGGAGAGGGAGGGGGAGAAGGGCTGCAGTATGCATGCCAAACTTCTCCCGGAGGCGAGACAGGAGGCAGAGTCCTATATGGACTCTGCTATCCTCCTGGTGGGCAGTTTTTGGGACTTTGGGGGGGGGGACTACAGGAGAACCATTTGGAGCTGGGATGTGAGGTAAGGATTTTATTACACTACATGGTGGGGCCATTAGTGGGGGGATTATAGTTTTGGGGGTGGACATGCCCTTTAAGTATATCACCATCTGCTAGACTTGACAATGCAGTAAATCAATTTGCCTACTTTCCATGTTTACACGTTGTACTTACCACTTGAGGCTATATTTTGCAGAAGAGTGGAAGGTAAGCAATTTATTTTAACTTAATTTCTTTTTATGCGCCTTGCTGTTATTTGAAAATTTGGCTAATCTACTCAATATTAAACAACAGACACTCTCCAAAATGAAAGTTTGTGACCAAATGGGAAACATGGCTTGGCGAAACACTAGAGGACACTCAATGAACAGAGATTTTTCAAACCCTCCATAAATGCTCTTCTAACAACAAGAAAAGAATTTTTAAATGTTTCCTCACCTATCCCCTCACAGAATAACACAAATTTATCCCAATGCTTCCCCACTCTGCTATAGAAGCTGCCAAGAAATAACAAACTTAACGCAATGTTGGTGGAGTTGCGCGGAGAACAAAAACTTGTGGACAGTGTGTGAAAATTTAATCCATAAAGTCTTATATACAACAATATCTCTGGATCCCTGGACAGCTTTGACAAAAACATACCCCAATTATCTACAACAAACTGATTCACGGTTTCCCATAAAACACCTGGACACTCTAAATCACGGCTTAAAAAATCCTTTATTCCTAACAGGGATTAGACAATGTGCAAATATGACTCAAATTTGTTTTAAAAAAACAATTAAAAATATTATTTACAAATTCTCAAAGTGCATCTGTCTAACATCAACTGTAATATCAAGTAAAGATATAAATATGCAGAGGCTTGATCCACAAATACAATGAAATATGGTCTCCTTGGTTTTACGCAATGACACACGCCGGTGGTAATAGTATTAGTATAGTATATAGTATAGTATTGTAGTATAGTGTATGGTATAATATAGTATTTGAGGTTGAATAAAGACATATGTCCAGTCCAACACATCTAGCAATATCCTCATTTCCTAACTTGATCCAGAGGAAGGCAAAAAAAAAAAAACACCAAATTTATGAAGGGGGAATAATCCCTTCCTGACTCTAAGTGGCAATCGGAAATTTCCCTGGATCAACTCTACTTTATGTATCAATACCAGTAACTTGTAACATTCCTTGTTTGCAGAAACTCATCCAGCTTTTTATTAAACTGACCAATGAACCTGCCATAACAACGTCCACTGGAAGACAGTTCCATAGCTTTACCGTTCTCACAGTGACAAACCCTTTCCCAACTCTACTTTATATATCAATACCAGTAACTTGTAACATTCCTTGTTTGTAGAAACTCATCCAGCTTTTTATTAAACTGACCAATGAACCTGCCATAACAACGTCCACTGGAAGACAGTTCCATAGCTTAACTGTTCTCACAGTGAAAAACCCTTTCCCAACTTGAACCCTAAACCTTTTATCTTAAAGTCTTAAGGGATGTCCTTTTGTCCTCTGACATGTTCTATTGGTGAACAATGTCCCAGATAGTTTATTGTATGGCCCGTTAATGTATTTATACACAGTAATCATATCCCCACGCAAGCGCCTTTTCGCCAGCGTACATAATTGTAACTTATCCAGTCTCTCTTCATATTCAAGCTCCCCCAATCCCCTTATTTATTTAGTTGCTCTTCTCTGAACTCTTTCCATTTCACAGATGTCCTTTTTGTACACAGGATTCCAAAATTGCACTGCATATTCCAAATGACTAATGGTGTTGAGTCTATTGATCCAGTAGGTCTCTTTTTGTAGTAGAAGTTTGGATCTATCTCCCCTCTCTTCAAGTGAGGTATATGGTCAATTCCAATATATTTAAAGTTATCTGGAGTGTGGTTTTTTTGCAAGTAGTGTTTTGCCACCGGTTTATTGCTTTGGTTGTCTCGAATTGCTGTCTTTATAGCCGGGCGATGGCCATCAATGCGTAATCTCAAACTCAGGTCGAATTTCTCGGTGGCTCAGTTATGCTATCCAATGCACGTTTAACATTTTGATAGTCATCAGACTGGATTTCTCTCCCTCTGTTGTTAAACGTGCATTGGATAGCATAACTGAGCCAACGAGAAAAAATGAATGGAAATTTGGTGTTCCGTTTGTCCAAAAATTTTCCACAGGGTCAGAGGTTATTAAACGTAATCTTACAAAGTTTTGGCCTACAGTTGAGGGTGATACCTCCTTAGGACCTGAGACACGACAAAAGCCCCTTTGTGTATATACAAAGGGACGATCGTTATATACTGCACTTGTACAGCCTGATCCAGTGGACAAATTTAAGAAAAAAACATTTGTCTTTTCCAATCGAAAGGGCTGTTACAAGTGCAGTAATTGTAATGTTTGCAACTCGTCAATTACTGGTGAGGGATTCACACATCCCTATACTGGACATGTGTATAAAATATCTTCATACTTTAACTGTAATACAGAATTCTGCATATACATATTAAAATGTCCATGTTCTCTTGTATATGTGGGTAAGACGCAAGGCCCCTTTAAGCGCAGATTTCAACGTCACCGTAGTGACATAAAACTGGCTCTGGCCAAACCTGAGTCTACCACATTGAAATATGAAGATCCACCAGTTGCCAGTCATTTCAGAACATTAAAGCATCAGGTTGCCGATCTGTGTGTTATGGTGATTGATCATATTCCCCCTCTATCACGTGGTGGTAATCGTGGGAATATCCTCCTACGCAGAGAGGCTTTCTGGATCTTTACACTAGATACGGTACAACCCAGAGGACTGAATATAAATCTGGGTCTAGCATGTTTCCTATCCAAGAGATGACATGCTATAATTACCAATTATGTGTTTCCCTGTTAAATACAAAGTTACTGTTTTGCAGATATATTGTTATATTGTGTTGTCTTGGATGTATATAATTGAAACTTTGTGTGAGATTCACCACATGGTGGCAGTATAGGCACTGTCTCTAGCCTATTTAAGGGTTCTCCCCTATTTTAATCATTTGTATGTGTCTGATGAAGGTGCGGAGGCACCGAAACGTCATAAGGTGTTTTTTAATGTTCCAATAAACACCATTTGCATCAAGACTGGTGTGCACAGTGTTTCTAAATTTCGTATATATATATTCTGGTTCCTTAAGTGTCATATCCCCCTAAAATACTTCTTTGTTCAATTTATTAGTTGTTTTGGATAACAGTCTATCATGATAACTAATACTGTATTTGGACACTAAAAATGCCCTTGAGCTAGTTTGGGTGGAGATATCTCTGAGCTTTCATGCTCAACACCAGAATGAAGCACAAGTACCCTAAAGTAGTCAAGCCCATCCTCCCTTCTCACTTTTCAGGTAAATGTCAAGCAAATCAGTAGAAAAACCATTAGACATCCCTTTGATGGGAGGCAATAGAGGGCCCTATAGAGAATTTGTATGAAAATTCTCACAACTAGAACCCTGAGATCTAAAAGAGGACTCAGACTGTCCCTAGCCAATATGACATTTTTCAAATATTTTTATTTATTTATTTTTTTAATTAGCCTGGTCACTGCTTTCGTGCCCAACACCACAGTTAACACACTCGGTCACCCAGGCACAACTGACCCTACCAAAAGAAGATCCATAGGGCCTCCATTTTCCAGGAGGCTTCGGAAGGCCTCTAAGTTGACCTTTAGCAGCCACAGGCCTCAGAAAGAGTTTGATTGGGAAAACTGAGGTCCAAAAAAGGATCAGGCTTGTCCTGTCACAAATGTGAACAAAACAATACAAATAATTTGTTGTTAAACTAATATGTACTTAATTCTTACTTAATAGCATCGAAGATTTGGGTTCACATGCCCCGAACCCTTCACAGAGACATGCTTCCCAGGCAATAACTAATTAGCTTAAGTGGTAAATCCACTATCAAGATATCTGGTTGGCCTGGGTGCGGAAAACCTCCTCACAGAAAATCCACCAATATTGGCTCGCACGTTCCCAAAGGAAAACCAACTACCGGCTCATGCAGTTAAAATCATGGGTAAGTCTTTATTGAAGCATGCCTTGGGAAAGAGGTAGCTAACCTTCACTCCTGATAAGGACTGATACTACTTTTTTATAGTACTATTGCTTAACGGGCAATAAGGTCTACACAGAGCATAAAATAAAAAAGAGCCTTCTTTAAACAGAAGGCACTTCACAGCCTTATGCATAGCTTTCCTAGAGAAATGGGCAGAGACATGCAAAATTTCTCCTACATGTCCTATGGCTAACGCTCTTCGTAGAGGAGGCGCTAGTTGACAAAAATAATTTAACTATTTTTGTAGGACTGAAAAGAAAAGACAACTACAACACACTATATTCTGCTATTAAAAATCCTTTATTTATCTCTAAATAGGCATATGAATAAAAAAAATATATTTAGCGTATTTATTTCCCTGATCCCATTAAAATATAGCACATGAAAAGGTTTAGAACTTTAAAGGAGAATGAAAGGCTTGACAAAAGTTGAAGCAAATGCACATGAAATGCTTTCCTGACTTTTGCACTATACATCAATTAAATATTTTGCAGAGTTTTAGAGATATTTTCATTGTTATGTGTTTATTGCCACTGGAATATAGGCAACTGAAGAGTTAATATAGTGGATAATGCACCCACAACTGTAAATTATAAGGATATTAGAAGTCACCAAGGAGTTTTGTGACTATATAAAAGCACAAGGCCACAGGCCTTTTATATAGGGCACAGAACTCCAAGATGACCTCTAATATCCCTTTAATTTACAGTTCGGGTGCATTATTTATTATAACCTACCCCTTTGTGGCTTCTGGTTTCTATCTCCTCCTGCAACAGTAAGATTATAAGGCTATAATCTTACAGTTCCCCCCATAGAAATCCACTACAGGGGAAGGTTATAAGTTAATATACTATACAAAAGAAATCTCCAATCATTGATTTTCTGTGTAGTTAGTGAGATATCCACCTTACTTTTCTGGCAATGCAGAATTCTGGAGACATGTAGAACAGTGATTCTGCCTTTGTCAGCATGCTTCTGTTTATATCAGGGATAGGCAACCAGTAGATCTCCAGATGTGTGAAAACTACAACTCCCAGCATTACTCTACAAACAGTAGAAGCAGAGAATGCTGGGAACTGTATTTTCCACTTATCTATGTACTTTTAGTTGTATATCGATGTTCTATAACCTGCTTATACTTAGAGAATACTTAATAATTTGCTAGACTATAAAATTATTGGGGGGCACTCTTATAATTAGTCTGCTGCATTAATTAAAAAGTAATAGCATTTAACAACGTAATGTTTTCAAATTACAACTCCCATCATCACTTGTCCTCTGCTTTTTGTGGACAAATGCAAAAAATTAAATTATAGCCACAGTAGCGTTACTCAGATTTTCAGACTTTGGGTTACAACAGAAAAATGCAGGTTTCCCACAGTTCATAATGACATCTACTTGCATGTACTGCTCAACCAATATTTCATTTCGAATAGAGAGCTGTCTCATAACTAAAGATTCCCAGAACTGAAGGTTGTACATTAGCAGCCCAGTCAGGATATAAAAGCAAGCAACCATAACCTTACTGATTTCATACTAAAATACAATGGCATGCCTTGCTTGTTTGGCTGCTGAATAAATAAATAAATAAGTTTCCATGAGGCAACTATTTTATAGTGTTGCCTAACCACACCCCTAAACGCTGATTAGTCTAAAAAAAAAATCTTAAAAGTGATTGGTTCTTGAATCTTGGGCCAATCACTATAGGGTGATTGTCTAGGGGACACTATAAAACAGCTTAGGGAAGCACACTTTTGGTTCTGCAGCTGAGCTTGCAGGATATGTTCTATTTAAGCATGTCATTTGCATTAGCTCAAATGCTGGTTATGAGAGCTTAGTTGGGCTGCAGTTATCATACATATTGGTTACTGTGTAGTAGCCTGTCTTTGCTACAAATTCGTTATCGGAATGTAAAATAAATGATGACAATAACTTCATTGGTTTTGTATTTTTTTAATATGTAATTAAAATATGTCTCTTTCTGGCCACGCATTATGCTGCAGGTTTGACCAATATTATTACAGTTGCACTCCAAATCCCATTATTTTCTAATAGCAGAGGGCAATTTTGGAAAGGTGGGTTTTAGAAAAGGTTTGAAATGCAGTAAGTTTATCAGAGGAAACACATGTAGCAGGGCTAAGTGATAATTAATGCAGTTTAAATGCAATCAGTTTACAATCAATGCATCCTTGCTAATTACTTAAATTAAGAGTATTCTACATTCCTACAAACATAATGTGAAACTATATATAAATAATCCCTAACCATATAAACCGTTTAAGAAAAAGTTAAAGCATATTCTGCAAATTTACTGTCACAAGTACAGTATAGTGATCCTGATATATTATATGTTCATCATTAAAGGGGTGTTTAAAACTTGTCCCCTTCTGTACCAACCCACAATGGACACAGTTAAAACAAGGATATATATCTTTCTTATACGGTATATATATATATATTTATATATATAGTCAAATATACAACGGCACTCACAGGTCTTTATGGTATCCTGAGGTACGGCTTCATTGCTGAATCGCGTAGATAGCATTTTTATTTGTTGCTAATAAAAGTAAATTTTTATCATTAAGACCTGTGAGTGCCGTCGTATATTTGACTGTATCTATCTAAGTGATTGGCACCCAGGCGTTTACTATTTGGAACCGAGTGCTTATCGGCTTTACTCTATTATGTATATATATATATACATACAATACAAGGATTGTGGAAGAACTCCAATTAGGCTAATTTACAACTACATTTAGTGGAAGTGCTACTGATCTGGTCAAACATTTATACAAACATAGAAAAGATAATCAATGCACATTCCTAGGCCCCATACAATATCATATTATCTGCACACTGGCATACTTTATAAACATAATGTGTTTATAATATTATCTGCACACTGGCATACTTTATAAACATAATGTGTTTATAGTATACATAATGTGATCACATGAATGAAAAGCCTTCCAACCACATCAAGGTAACCCCAATCTGGAAGGTCCTAACGTCTAACCTAATCTAATCTAAAACCACAATACAAGAATTGTGGAAGCACTCCAATTAGGCTAATTTACAACTACATTTAGTGGAAGTGCTCCTGATCTGGTCAAACATTTATACAAACATAGAAAAGATAATCAATGCACATTCCTAGGCCCCATACAATATCATATTATCTGCACACTGGCATAATTTATATTATATAAATTTAATTTGTTTGTAAAGTATGCCAGTGTGCAGATAATATGATATTGTATGGGACCTAGGAATGTGCATTGATTATATTTTCTATGCTTGAATAACTACCTGGTAGCGTGTGGGTCTCGAGCAGCATATTACAGCATATTGGCCAGCACAGGAAGGTGGTGGCCTGGTTAGAATGCAATTACTGTTCTGTCTCCTAGTGAACCCTCTCTCTGCTAAAGTTAGAAGTAGCAGTGGCATGTGGTGCTGGAGTTCTCCTCCCGCTTTTAAATCTGACTGCCACTGCACAGGGAGCAGGGGGACAGGGCTAGTGGAAAGAGACCAGAAAACAGGCAGGTATGGCCAATGTCCAGGATTTGAAGAGAAATCTTCTGGAAAGTCTCATTTTCTCTCCCTTCCTTATGACAGCAACTCTACCCCATTACCACTGCAAACAAGTGGGATTTACTTGTAAAGGAGAAACTGTTGTTTCTGCAGTTTCCATTAGTACTAGTTAGATTGTGGTGTCAATGGAGGATTGTGTATTACACAGGATCAAAGGGCCAGTTATCAGCAGAGCTATAGTGCACATTTCTATTACCAAGAGTAAGTGGGAAATTAATTTTAAGAAATTACAGTAGAAATCAATGAAGAGGATGCTGCAAAGACTAGAGAACAGCTGGGGACAGGGTGCTGAATAGTAGAAGAGGAGTAGAAAGTGGAAATAGGGAATAAAATGGAAGAAGGGGGGCAGTGATATGAGCAATGGTATGAGGATTTTAAATAAAATAGAAGGAAAGGTAGAGAGCAGATGTCATAATAATGAATAGAGATGGGCGAACTCACTGAAATCTGTTCCGCTTGCAGATTCAAAGATTTTTTTAAAATCTAAAATCCGAAAATTCAAAAATCTTCAAGTGGACCCATTGAAGTCAATGGGAGTTAAAAAATATCTAAAAGTTCTGCCTTAAAGGTATATATAGCAATGGTAACTTAGCTCAGCGACCAGGAAAAAATATGGGAACACGTATAAATGCCCAAAATCTCAAAAAAAAAAAACACAGTCCATTTTGGTATTCCACCTAGTATTTTAGTGGAAATAGTTAGAAATTTTGAAAATTCTCAATTTTTAAATTTAAAATTTATAGAAATATTGAACTTTTTATATTTTCACGCAATTCAAAAAAATTATAAAAACTGCAAAAGTTGGATCCATGAAATCCGCTTCGGAACCAGGGTTGGGCTCGGGTCCATCTCTAATGATGAACCCTGAAAGAAAATGGAAAAGAAGATAAGGGAAAAGATATGAACACGAAGAGAAACCAAAAGGGCAAATGAAGAAGAGTAAAACAAATAATATCAGGAAAACAAAAAGTAATTGAATAAAGTAGTAAATGAATAAATAGAAATAATGAATGATATAATTCATAAGAGCAAAGGACTAAGGAGAAGAGACAGAAAGGAGGAAGTAGCAAAGTGACAGAGATTATCACATGTGTGCAGGTGAGAGGGCAGATATGATTGATTTTTTATGTATATAAAAGGAAGGTAGTAGGGGTCCAGTAAAGTTACTATAATTTGGGGGGAGTTGGGGATATGTCATGAGAGACAGTGAACCATGCACTGCCATGCCATGTAGAGATCTGTAGTAGTGCGTGTGTGTAAAAGTGCTACTAATTGCTCAACTGCTTAGGGCTCCTGGTGTTAGGTTACCTAATGAGACCAGGTAACCAGTCTGAAGAAGGTGCCAGACAGTCACTGCTTTGGGTCTCAAACTCCAGTGTGGTAATGTAAAGCCTCATACACATGTGCTATTGCGGGTCCTGACCTGCAACGCACGATGTGTCTGAACATTCGTTTCGGCCGATAATCGGCCAGTGTATGGGCACTTTAACGGCAGAAACGACCAGTCATTCGGAGATCCGCCCAGTCGGTCCGGCGACGATCCACGACCGAACGGCCATTTCAGAAGATAAAGTGCCCATACACGGCCCGATTATCAGCCAAAACGAACGTTCGGACACATCATGCGTGTGTATGAACCTTAAGGCTGGGTACACACGACCAGATTTTTCAGCCCAAGCGGCCGATATTTATGTCGGTCTGGCCGAAAAATCTGTGCTAATTTCAGCTGATTTTTGACAACAACCGATGTTGATTGTCCATTTGCCCCGGAACGGGCGAAAGGTCAATCAGACATGTCAGAGAATCACTACTGTTCCTATGCGACATTTGCCGCAACCGACAGTGATTCGCCCCCGCTTCCTCCTTGCTAGTGGCAAATGGTAGGATGGAATGAAACACCCCCCACCCAGTGTGTACCGCCCAGTGTGTACATAGGATTAAATAGTCACTGACACTGATCTCAAACTTCTATCTATCTATCCATTATCTATCTGTATATTATCCATCTGTCTGTCTATCTAATCTCTCTCTCTCACATGTTGATGTTATTTATTATACATTACAGTATATCATCCTGGTGTGTGTGTGTGTGTGTGTGTGTGTGTGTGATTGTGTGTGTGTGTGTGTGTGTGATTTATTATCTGTCTGGGGTGTGTCAAATATTATCTGTTTGGGGCCCATCCAAAATTTTGCTTTGAGGCACAGTGATTTTCTAATTATGCCCCTGCCCCCTGTGATGCATGTTCTAAACTGGGACACACAATTGTTTTATATGTGCTAATGGTGTACTCATTCATTCATCCAGTTCATGGAATATGTGTGGTATTCAGTTGGATGTACTGGACTTGAAGCTTAGTATTACTTGAATTTTGGTAACATTGTATGAGAGGAAAAGGTGAATATGAGAGATGATTTTGAGATGGTTTCTACAGGAATTGGTTAGTGCAGTAATTTTGGGTTTAAATTGCATGTCCACCCTTAAAACAAAAAACTGGTGACTTGTCAGTTATCTGCCCATAACACCAACTGAACCCCATTTTTGCTAGAGATGGCCATATTTGAACCCAGTTTCAAATTCAGAACGTTCGAGGATTTACGACCTTTCAGTAATCCTCGAATAGCTCAATTAGAAAATCTTTGAATGTCCGAAGATTCTCGAATTCAGCCATTTGAGGATTATCGAACGAGTCAAAGTCCTTTGCCCGTACGCCCATAGCTCGAAACTGGGACCTCCCTCCCCGGCACTTATAAGTGCACTTTTTGGCACTGACAAGTGCCTTTTGGGGCTTAAGGGGTCCCACAACTTGTAGGAATAACGAATAGCAAGGGTGGCACTCCAAATAATAACTTTATTAATACAGACCACACGACATCTCACAACGTTTCGGGGGGTAATAAATGTGCCCCCTTCCTCAGGTGATGTTACTCCAGTTGGAGTGCCACCCTTGCTATTCGTTATTCCTTTATATAATATCCATTAAGGGTTGGATTACTTTGAGGAGTGAGCACCCATACTTGGTGCGAGTGAAGAGGATTTTGTATTATTCTGTGTCCCACAACTTGTACTGGGATCCCCCTCCCAGCATTTAGAATACTAAAATTCAAATATAATTGGTTAACGTGTGATCATATTATTTCAAGCATTGAAATATTAACCAGTCACAATTGGATTTGGTCCTTCAGCAAACCTTTATAAAAAGGGGCAACCCCCCATGAGCTGGTGCCTATCAAGCTTCCTTTTATACCCAGGGTTTGGCACTGATAAAAATATCTGCCCATGGTGAATTTGGGATATGTGGCTGAATCATTTTCAAAAACTCTCAAATGCGGTTCGGAAAAATCCAGAAAGTGAAATGCCGGAAAATCCTCCATTCGCAGATCTCGTAAATCAGCCACAGAACTGGGTTCGGATGCACAAACCGGTCCATTTTCAGTAACATGCACTTGAAAGATGCATTTGGATTTTTGTTTTAAAAGTATCTTTTTAATGATGGTTGATTTGTCTTAAACTGATAATGATGTATTTTATATTATGTGTTAGGCACCTGGCAATTAGATTAAGCTGGTGTTTTTTGATATGTTCCTCTAATGATGATGTCTAAAGGAAGAAGGAAGGTTTGTCTATATCCAAAACATAAATCTTCCAGAAATGTATATTTTTATGGATCTACTGTATTTAGAGCTATCATCTTCCGTGGTGCTTTACAAAAAATTGATACATTCAAATCTGCTCTTACCCTGCTTAAAATCTAAACACTTAGAGCAATAGCGGCTCTGGGTAAATGAGCCTTTCGCTATTCAATATCACATTTGATAGCAAATCCCAGTAATGCCAGCTATTTGCTGATGTTAAAACCCTGCACTAAAACTAGCGCAAACATGATATTTTATCGCGAGTGTCAGATGCATGGTTGATTTTTGCGTAACCCGTGCACCCGTGCTAATATGGATTTAAAGGACAACTCCACCCTCATAAGAACATCTTTTAGAAAGAATGGCCTCTTAAAATATGTTGATATATCCTACTTTGTCCTATGAATTCATTACTGTATGCCTGCTATGCTTCTGGATGCCTCATGGAAACTGAGCACTTTAGAAACCTGTACTGAGCTTGTACTGAACCTGAGCATGCTCAGAAGAGGCAGATAATGGATTAACATTCAGTCATTGGCTGTGATGTCAACTCCATAACTGACAGTTGCTAACTGGAAGAACCAGGAAGCAGAAAATGGGGCAACAGGACATTGTGCAGGATTTCAGGTTAGACTTATATATTTCAGATTTCAAACTATTACCGTTTAGGGTTTTGGGGAGTGATTTACCTCTATGTAAGTTTTCATTTTAGAGCTGGACTTGCCCTGTAAAGTCGCTCTAACCGGTAGCGAATTGGTCAGCGCGACTTTTACTCCATATATTTGCCCAAAGAGTCTGGGTGAATGAGCCTGTTTATCTCACACACAGGAGGAAACCCACTTAAGAATGGGGAGAACATACAAACTCCTTGCAGATGTGTCCAAGCAAGGATTCAAACTGAAGACTTCAGCGTTGCAAGGTATCGGTGCTAACCCCTGATAAAGGTTAAAACCTAGCTACATGTTTTTTTTGCTGTTTTTTTCTAGCTGTTGAATTCATTGTTGGTATTTGCGTAGCAGTATAGAATTTGAAGGACTATTTCCTTTTTTCAATCCAAAATATCTTTGCAACAGTACAGTACAGTGTATGTACAGTAATCTTGTAAACCATGAAGCAGTAACTAAACAGTTCTTTTAGCAGTGTTAAGGCTGCAGTGCTGAGCCAGCAACAACCACCCATGCTTGAACCAGTAATTGTCCTAGAAGCAGAATGTGCCACTTCAGCACTTTTTAGATTAAAAGAAGACTTATAAAGTCTATGGCAGCAGAGGTAAGAAAGAAGACCCTAAGCTGGTGTGCTTTAAAGCAGTCCCTCTTAAACTGTCACTCAAAGCCAGGAAAAATGGATGGAAAGGGGGACAATAAAACTAATAATAAATACATCCTCATAAAAGGCGCTTAGAGATAATTTATAGCTAGTACTTTGCAATGTCACATGACCTACTGAATTGTGTTCCATGGCCTTTGGTCTTGTGCTTTTATGTGGTAATTGAGGGTCTTTGTAATAAAAGTAAATAAAAAGTAGTAATACTGTAAAAAAGTGATACGCACCTTTATGGTTTATAAGGTGTTAATGAAAATAGCAATAATAACAAGTAACATCAATACTACTACCACTACTACTACTACTACTTCTAATAATAATAATAATAATAGTAATAATAATAATTATATCGGATTTTATTTATGATCTTGGGCATGTCAATGTTCTCTATATATGTAATCACAATGGTCATTTAGAAGGGTATTCTGTACATGTATCATATCCTTATATAGATTTATGGTTAAATATAGGTATAGAGCTCACTTGATAAACAAAACTTTCTGAATACAGACCACCTCAATTCAATGGACTTAAGAGTATCTCGATCGGGGAACATACTAATCTACAGAATATGTGCAGCAGCTCGAACAATAATTGCATCTACATGAAAACAGGAAGCCCACAGCATAACTCGCCTAATTAACACAATCTGGGGGAAGCACTCTGATGGGCTTATTCACCCAATATGACAGAGTTTGGGACCCATGGATCTATGAAGACTTGCCAAGAAACCAGGGAATTAGCAATACAACGATAAATGGAAATAATAACAGTATTGAATAGAGCGAACTCTCTGGCCTAGCAACACTAAAAATCAAATAAGAGGCAAAAGAATATAACTGTGTACTGGAGAACCATAACTTATAATAATTGCTAAAATGGGATAAAATATAGAGAAATTGGCACCCATGTGTGGACACTGGCTGAAAAAATAAAATAGTGGGAGAAAGAGATATATTTCATAATAGATAGCTATTATAACCCTCTCTCTCTTACAGAACCCTAAATAAAATATGCAATATTCATTTACATTGATCAAGCTAATCCTGCATCTGGACCTCAGGAATAATATGTACTCTAAAAAATTTATTAAAAAAAAAGGGGCATGTCCACCCCTTTTCCAATTTTTTAATATATAATAGGTCTAGTTCCCCCAGTCCCAACCGCTATATTATCTTTTCCAAAGACTCCCCCAATCATTACTTACCTTCCCTCTCTCTTCCGCTGCACTGCCGGCCTTCTGCTTGCATGGAACTGCAAGCAGGGGGCCGGACCGGCAGCCGCGTCTGTGATTGGCTGAGAGGCAGATAATCACGGATACGGCTCCCGGCAGTTCAGAACGGCAGAGGAGAGAGGGAAGGTAAGTAGAGTTTGGGGGAGTCTCTGGAAAAGATAATATTGCAGTTGGGACTGGGGGAACTAACCCTACTATATCTACAAAGGGATTTACACTAGGGGGAGGAAGAACAAAGCGGGTGGGAGAGGGAGGGAGAGGGAGTGAAGGGCTGCTTTGAGCAAGCCAAAAACCTCTGAGAGGACATCTCAGAGGTGGAAACAATTTCCCTGGTGGCTAGGCTCCTCGTGGACAGTTTTCTGGACTTTGGGGGAACTTTACAGGAGAACCATTTGGAGCTGGGATGTAAGGTAAGGATTTTTATGCACTACAGAGTGTGGCCAGTAGTGGGGGAAATTATAGTTTTGGGGGTGGACATGCCATTTAAATGACATTACTGACTCAACAATGAACCATTATTTGAATTCTAACAATAACGTCAAATGTTAATGTTTATAAATGTATTTATTTACACTATCAAAAATATTTATATAGCTTCCATTGTATCAATTACTGTATTGTAAAATTTTTTCAATATATTAGGTTACAGATGAGGAATACTCTATATACTGTACAGTTAATACTTTATAACTTTTTTTATAATAAACACTTACCAGGAATATTAACAAATATAGTTTTCTCCTCCATATAATAAATAATAGAATCTCGTGTTTAAATATTAATTAATGGTTACAGGTTATTATGTGGGTTGTTAATTACATTCATTGCATTACTTCCTTCACATAATATTGTTACCCTGATTGTTTTTAATAAAGCAAATTAATTTTAAAGGTTACAGTAAAGGTTACATTTTAAGATGAATTTAATGTTCAATATTACACATGCACTTTCCAGGGCATGTTTGCTTTCATAGAAAGTTTCTCGTTTTTCTTTCTTTCTACTTAATATCCCTGAACATAAAGAAATATCAAAGTATAAAAAATATACTAACCACAGATCCTTGTTTTTTTTACACTAAATATACATTTTCATGGCATTAGCAGTATGTGTGGGGGTCATTTTCCTGTCAGAATATATTTGGGGTATATCAGACACCGATCTAATGATATTGCATGAAAGATATGTATCTGCTTGTAGTTCTCAGCATTACGGACACCAATAACCAGATCCCCAACTCATTTTGCAGAAATGCAGCCCAAAAGTAAACGCCACCATGCTTCACTAATGCTTGCAGACGCCCATTATTGCACCACTCTTCATCCCTTTAGATCCTTAGCCCATCTGTATTCTGTTACAGATAAATATTTACATTTTTACTCATACAGTAAGTCCAGAGCACCTGCTGCCATTTTTCTTCACCCTAGTCCTTACTGTATGTTTTTATAGAGCATGGATTGTTGAGTTGTTTGGCCTTAACACATCTGATATATGGCATTTTGGATAATGAGTGTATTGCCACTTTTACATGAAATGGTATGTAAAGGTGGTAAGCGTGTGGTTGCTGGTCTCCATTGTTTTTAATGTGTGCTTCTAATAAAGATTGACCTTTTGAAGGAAGTGCAGCCTATCTTTGATTTTGTTTGGAATCTTCAACGCTGCGGAAAGCGTCTCCTGGCCTGCACTCCAATCCCTGTCAAGGTTTGTGAGCAGCTCACATGCATCTGTCTTATCTATATGTGACTATAATCCCGCAAAATTCCCGACTTACCTGTCCCTGTGCAAGTGTGCCTATAAGGGTACTTTAACAGGAGAGAAATGTTTTCCATTAGCATATTCTTAATGGTTACCAGACATTTTCTGAGTGGTCATCATTGGCAAAATGCTACATGTAGCATTTTTGTTTCCACTAAACACAAGGATTCACCCAGAAACCAATACAATGCCATTCATGTGAAAGTAACATTACATCTGGTGCTGGTTTGGAAGTCACATTAAATATAGATTTGATTTAGACTTTCCTTCTATTAGCTCCATTTGGAATTTGTAAATTAATAAGAATAAACACTTTGAATTTATGTTTCTACATCGGGGTGTGTGGATTTTACATTCATTTGCCCGAAAACAAGCAATCTCCCTGAAAATTCAAAAAGAAACAAGAGCATTACCAAAAAAAAAAATCACGTGTCTGGAACTATTCATTGTTTCTTGTTTAGGACTGAGGATTATTTATAGCCCCCCCTTTTATTAATTCCATTATATAAATGACCCATTCAAAATTACAGATATCCTTATCCGTATCAATGAGACATTACCCATTCATTTCCCCCAACAGAATATATATTTGCTTTTTGCTACCAGATCATTTCTACTCATGTCTTTTTCTTTTCAGATCACTATTTATTCTCTGTGCTGTGATCCAATATTGATGTTGGAAAAAGCCTAGCAAAATAGCGCAGTGAAAATTAAAAATATCCACTTTTACATACACCTTAATTGGGATCTCTGTGAATAACACAATTCTGATCCTAAGCCAAAATATGTGGGAATTTATTTTTAATCATTATTTTTTTCCATTTTCATTGTAGTGAGCAAAAGAACTGTAAGGTACCAGTGTTCAGCTTACGTTGAAAAATGCAATAAATCTAATTAAAATATTATCCTATAAAAGGTTTTAGTATATTATTATTATTATTATTATTATTAGTTTTCCAAATAGCTCCATTGAAGGGCTACCGTGGTACCAAAAATGATGTAGTAAAGCTGCAGAAAGTGTTTTCCTGTGTATTTTTGCCATATACAGTACTATAATTATTATTTTTTTAAAGATTTCAAAATATTTTCATTTCTATATGTATAATGGAGACAGCATCACATAACCAGACCCTCTGCACCCTTTTAAATGCTGGTTACAGACATAGGAAAGCCCACTCAACTGACAGAAACCTAAAAGCCCTTACGCTGTATCTTCTAAATGAACCCTGGTTCATATCTTTAGGTAAAACTTGTTATTAGGTAACCTTTGCTCGCCCGAAACCTCTGATCAGCATGTTCAAATAACCTAGTCATCCCTAGAGTCCACCTAAAATCCTTTGATCACAGAGCCTTCTGTTATGCTGCCTGTTCAGTGCCACCTGTTCAAGTGAGACAGTGAGATTATCCCAGCAGTAGAGTCCTGCATCGGGACACTTACCCGCCAGGCTCTTCGATTTGCGGGTCGGGTTTGTGTAACCCACATTGAGTTTGAATTGTTTGCAGGTCGAGTTTGGGGAAAGAGAACTGCAGGTCGGGTTTGGGTCCGGTAGAAGAATTCCAGTCTTTAAAAAAACAAACAAACACTTTTTTTCCTGTCTGAAGAGAGATCTGTCTGTAATAACTTGAACGGAGAATACATTGTTATCAATCCAAGACAATATGCGGTATGCATAGCACCTTAGATTTTGCAGAGATTACTGGGTAAAAAAACAGTTAATGCTGGAGTGACTGGAAAGGCAAGGGTGTGGGTATGATTTTTTTGGGTTGGATACAGGTCTGGAAAATTTGACCAGTGCAGGACTCTAACCTGCAGTTTCAATTGATCCACTAGAGGGAAACACAAACGCATGGAGGTACGGACACAGCAGTTACACGGAAAAGTGAGTACACAGCAGTTAAGGTAGATACTGGGCTTCAGACACTGAGGGATGGTGGTACTTTGCCTTGGGACACTGGACACAGAGGGGGACTGGCCTTGGGACACTGAACACAGAGGGGAACTGGCCTTGGAATGCCAAAGGGGAACTGACCATGGGACACTGGACACAGAAGGGCAACTGGCCTTGTGACACTAGGTACAAAGGGGGGACTGGCCTTGGGACACTGGGCATGCGGGACTGGCCTTGGGACACTGGATACTGAAGGGGGCTCTGGCCTTGGGACACTGGACACCGAGGGGGGCTCAGGCCTTGGGACACTGGACACAGAAGGGGGATTGGCCTTGTAACACTAGACACAGAGGGTGGACTGGCCTTGGGACACTGGACACAGGGTACTCTGCCTTGGGACACTGGACACACAGGGGGGATTGGCCTTGCAACACTGGACACAAAGGGTGGACTGGCCTTGGGACACTGGAAACAGAGGGGAACTGACCTTGAAACACTGAAGGGGCAACTGACCTTGTGACACTAGGTACAAAGGGGGGACTGGCCTTGGGACACTGGACACGGAGGACTAGCCTTGGGACACTGGACACAGAGGGGGGATTGGCCTTGCAACACTGGAAACAAAGGGTGGACTGGCCTTGGGACACTGGACACAGAAGGGGACTGGCCTTGGGACACTGGACACAGTGGGGAACTGGCCTTGGAACACTAAAGGGGGACTCACTTTGGGACACTGGACAGAGAGGGGCAAATGGCCTTGGGACACTAGGCACAAAGGGGGACTGGCCTTGGGACACTGGACAAGGGGGACTGGCCTTGGAATACTGGACACTAAGGAGGGCAAATGGCCTTGGGACACTGGACATGGAGGACTGGCCTTGGGACACTGGACACATAGGGAGGACTTGCCTTGAGACACTGGACACTGAGGGTGGACTCTGGCCTAGGGACACTAGACACACAGGGGGGACTGTCCTTGTTACACTGGACACTGAGGATTCAGGCCTTGGGACAATGAGGGGAGGACTCTTGCCTTGGAACATTGAGGTGGGGACTTTGGTCTTCTAGCACCCATTTATGTAACAGGCTAAAAGGATAACTGTATTGCCTTAATGCATTTTTTTAAAATTGCTTTAAAAAGAGTAAAGGTATGCAGCCCCACCACACATTTTTTCCTGATTTTGAGCCTCTCTCTGCCTTCAATTAACCTTCAATTAGCCATGCTGTGAAGGGGGCGTATCAATTCTGCATGCTTCTAACTGTCATTCAAAGCTAGCATGCAAGAAAACACTCCCCCACCCACCCTCGATCAACTTGTTAATGTGGGATGTGTCCTAGCAACAGGACATTTCAAGTTTGTTTAACTGGCAGAGGAGGAGGAGAGAGGTTGTAGCAGACATTCCCACCAGCCAATGAAAAGTGTTATGTTAATCATGGCCCTAGGCCAACTAGGAGGCAGGATTTTTGCACTCATCTTTGCTGTGCGATATCTAAGGGATGGCAGCACGGCTGTAAATGTGAGTAAGTGATTTCATCTGCCCAAAGTGTGGACATGTAATGGGGGTGATGTTGGATTTTTTGACACTGTTGTCCTTTAATGACTAGTAAGTTACATTGCACACACATTTTTACAGCATATCTTCTTGAACGCTTTCTGCCTTTTCCGACTTGTAGTCATGTGATCAACCTCTGCTTGCATTAATAGGCCCCCTCCCAAATGTCAATTTGTCTGTACAGGTATTCCTGTTTTTATCAGCATTATGTCTTATGTGAGCATGCTCTGCCCATGGGACTGAGGGGAGGAGCAGAGGGCCAGGTGATGTCACTCAAGCTATTGGAAGCAGGAAGTTTAAACATTCTCAGCAATATAGGTTTTTATAGGCTGCAGCAAGAGATATGATTCAGGACTCATTTTAAAGGATAGACAGCTGTTTTTTAAAGCCCTAAATCTCATTTTAAAGGAAAGACAGCTTTTATTTTAGCCCTAAATCTCATTTTAAAGGAAAGACAGCTGTTTTATTAGCCCTAAATTGTTCAGACACCACAGTTGCCCTTTAACTTTAAGGACAGCTATTAATGTTTGGCCACAATCTTCTGTGTGTGGCCAATCCAGTACTTGTTTTGCTCAGGCTCAGTAGTTTTAGTTATCTTGAGGAACAAAGAGACTAAACCACTGAAGTATAATTAAAATATTTGCTTCATCCATTGTGTTTGTTGCTTGACATCTATGAAGTCAGGAAAACAAAACACAAAGAAAATTTGGATTACTCTGCATAGCCAGTGAACATATTAAAAACATATTTTTAAAACGTCATATAGCAGGAAATTGCTTAAGAAACTATAATGTGGGGTGCCATTTTTGAAAGAAAACCCATTCTCCTGCTTACCAGAAATGCATAATTTTTATATGTTAGGAATCATAATACTCTTTAATGTATGTTGGAAAGATCATCAATTTTTTCCTTATAAAGCTTGTGCTTTTGTGTTGTTATGTGCCCCATCATCAGCAGTATGTTTGATCCAACCCCTTAGAGGCTAACATGCATATGCATATTCAGAATCTCCAGGAGGGTTATAGAATATTTTAACTGCTTATCATTTTTAAAGCTAAAGCCAAAAAGGTTGAAATTGTCTTATGTTTCATTTAGAAACTGAGATAATTTATACACTTCATTATGAGAACAATGATTTTCACTCCCATCTGTTACTTGATGCTGATGCAAAATAAAAAAGAAAGTTACTGATGATGTACCAAACAATGAGTGATTTTTATCATCATAAGTGCCACAGCAAAGCAATCTCAGTCATTTAGGAGGTCAGTGTCAACAGCTGTCTGTCTAACTGTCTACCTAACATTATGATTTATTGTGATAAGGTTTAATGTCAGGCTGGGATGTATACATAAAGGATGTGATGGGAAATGAAAGAAAATAACACATTTATGAAAAAGTTAACTGCATTTGGTGGATAAAAATTGCATCCGCTTAGACCCATCAAATGTTAGTTTATCTTCACCAACAATTGTTGATTTCATCTGTTCCATAACCTTTCAAGTGTATGATAGTAATGCAGCCAGTTTTACTACAGTGCTAAATTAATTTATCTCTCCTGTGTTGGGGCTGTGTCCCTTTTAGAACCATGGTTTTGGTTTTGCATGAGTAAAATAAATTAGTAAAATCAAAAATGTATTTACTTAATAATTATAAAATACATAATTAGTAAAATAGTAAACTTACAGGGTTATTCAATAAAAGTTAAAAATGGTGCTAATTTTGCCACAACCAATCAAATATTATTTAACATTTGAAAGCTAACATCTAGTATAGTATAGTGTAGTATTTGAGGTTGAATAAAGACATATGTCCATCCAGTTCAATCCATCGAGCAATATCCTAATTTCCCGCCTAACTGTTGATCCAGAGGAAGGCAGAATCCCCCCCACCAAATTTATGAAGGGAAAAAAATTCCTTCCTGACTCCAAGTGGCAATCGGAAATTTCCCTGGATCAACTCTACTTTATGTATCAATACCAATAACTTGCAACATTCCTTGTTTGCAGAAACTCATCCAGCTTTTCCAGTTTGTTATCCCCCAAAACTCCAAGATCCCTTTCCAACAGGGATTCACTTAACACAGAGCCATTTATAGTATAAGTAGCACAAGGATTTTTAAGTCCAAAATGCATCACCTTACATTTAAGGTGAGGCCCCTAGGGAAATTATAACATTTCTGTGTGCTTTTGCCATGTCTCCTGTGTGCATTTCTATACCCTTTTTTGAATTAGATTCCGGATACTCCTTGATTGAAATCACCCACATTCGGCTTCTTCCCCTGTTACCCAGGGAATGAGGATGTTCCTTTCAGAGTTTATCTTGGAAGGGACCGAATTTCCTTCACATGATTAAAAACAAAAAAAACAATGGAGGGTGGGCTATGAATGAGGCAAGATTGTCCCATGGCTACAAGCCTTCGAAAGTTTGAATTGTTCACTATAAAATTAAGTTTTTCCTAGTGATTTTAGAGGTAATGATTAAGAAGGGCTTATTTTGAACTCTAACACATTCAGACAAAACCATTGCATAGCGTGTCCTAGGCTAAATGTTTTCTGGTTTTGGATACTTTTTATTGTTTTTCATAGAATTTCTTAATCATGGATTAAACACAGTTATACAACATCTGATTGTTTTCTGGCAGATTTATAGCACGGCAAACTTTATTGCATCACCCTCATATGTTTATTGTATAAATGTATATTTTACTTTAATTGAAATATCGTCTCTGTGGCTTGTCCAATCAAATCTTGCATAACCCAAATTATTAAATTTTTTGTCGTAAGCATAGCATCATAGGAACATAAAAATTTCTTATTGTAGCCAAGGATGATTGATCATTACTTTGCACTGCTATGCATCAGTATTCTTATGAACTTCTAGTGAGCGCAGAATGAAAAGTAAATCTGTGTACACACTAACAGTCAGTAAATTCATGGTGTAATTTCATGGTGACCAGCCACGGACAAATAAATTGTCCTTTTTTTTGGCCAATTTTGTAAAAATTGTTAAAAACTCTTAAATTTCAGGTTCGTTGGTTAGTCAGTTCACATATTGGGGCTGTGTTTGTACATTCTGTGTATGTTATGATGGTTTTTAATAGGAACTGCATTAAAAAATATGTGGATTCACTGGATTTTTAAAATTTTTCGAAACTTGGAACTTTTCATCAGCAAAACTCTAAAAATTCAAAATTGCATTAGAAAATAAAAAATCTCTCAAAAATTCGAACTCGCTATTGAAACAAATTGTAAAATTCCCACTTCAATCGGATTTTAATCAGAACTTCTTCTATACAAGCTCTTTTCCCTCTCGTTTCGTTTCATCTCTAGTCCCTAAGTACATAACAATACTAACTTTGTGAAGTTACGGAAGGCAAGCTTTCCTTGGGGCTGAATTGCCAATTTAATACCCTGAATACCCCTGAAAGTTAAAAAAATGAAGGTTAAAAAAAACTTTTTCATCCTAAAGACAGTCCTGTTCTTGCCCCTTATATGTAATATATTTTAATCTGTAAATTATAATCAAGATTTGTTTTAAATAATATCCACAAGGATTACCCAGTTTTAATAAATCTTATTTACTTTGTAAGCCCTATATATGCGCTGGCTGTAACCGATATTGCAAAAGACAAAAACCATTGCAGCTGAGGCACCAAATTCAATATTGGAGTTTGTGCTCCATTTGTGTAAGACTTTTTAATGCCAGATAATATCGGGCGTTAAAGGGCAGTCCACCCCCCCCAATAAAATTTGCCCCCACTTGTGTAGTGTTAAAAAGATCTTTAGCTTTCTCTTCGTTCCTTTTGTTGTCCTGCAGGGCCTGATAAGCCCAAAAGTAGGAGTATGCGCCTGTCTGATGTAATCTGCTCCGCCTGATAGAAAAGCAGGAAGTGCAGTGTAGCATGTGCAGTGTGAGAACTCCTCTACCCACTCTCCTCTCCTCCCACTCCCACTCCTGTCGGGATCCTTTGGCGGACCCAAAAAAAAAACCCCAACCTAAATGCTAGGTTTAAACATCTAACTTGCCCATAATGTACTTACCCAACCTCATTCTCTCGGCTCTCTCTTATGACTGGCAGCCACATCAGTGATTGGCTGAATCTTAGGCCCATCACAGACACGGCTGCCGGTCCAGACCCTTCTGCTCTTTGTGTGCTGTTGATAAACTGGAGAGACCTGGGAGGAGGAACGAGGCGGGTACGTACATTTATGGGCTGAATAGATAATTTAAACTAAATGGGGGGGGGTTGCCTTACATATATCAGGGTGATTTAAGCCAGAGCCATTATTGATATTGATCCATCATGATAATCGCATAATTCTGGAATTGGGGGCCTTCTGGAGCCCCCTATTTATTTGCGGATTAACCATTTACACCCGCATGTAGCAACCCGAGAGTCCTATATCAGGCCACTGCTCACTTTAATTAACGCATATGTGATATCTTAAATGTCCTGGGGCTCTTGGATCGTCACTTGCGATGTGAATCCTTATATTCAAAACTTATCACAAATGGATGGGATTAAGCAGCAATATTTTTTGTCAATGCATGATAATAATAGATTGTGCCACACAAATTTATTATTCGACTTTTAGATTTATATTGTAATCCTAACTACTTCATAACTACTTCCTGTTTGGATGGGAAGTTTTTTGTATGGATGAGGGCAACTGCCATGGGTGCCAAGTGTGCCCCCTCATATACCAATCTTTTTTTTAAAGTCTGTGTGGAGGAGGGAGGTTGCACGTTAACGATAAAAATCAGTATGTTGATATATGGCTGCATACATAGATGACGTTCCTTCCTGAGGTGTCCCCCTTGACCGCTGAAATGAAATAACTATAAAAATACCCTATACAATCTTTCCTCACATATAGGATTTCCTCACTGATTGGAGTTTTTGGATTTTTTGTGGTAGAGATCATAGATAATCACTATGTGACTAACCTATTTACCAAAACCTACCTCCACAAACTCCCTGCTATACTATCAATTGTGGCTATCCGAGGCAACTAGTAAGGGGGGATACCTTGAGGGCAATTTATGTGACTAGGTTGCAATCGCTTTAGGGATTTTTTCGACTGGCCGCTAAAGATTTGGATCTGGCTCCAAGAAAGAATTATCCGCAGGTCCTACTTATTAAGGTCTTGTAAAAGGGAGATAAGAGGGATCAACAGGATGATCTCCTTGAACCTAAGATAAGGGAATATGAAGATAAGTGAAGATGAATCAATTAAGATTCAACCCCCCTATATCAACCAATAGCAGGATATGTAACAAGTAATAACTGTTGTGGTGTATTTGCTCACTTGTGCCTGTCCCATGCTACTGTGCTGAATTATAGCAGCGCTATGTTATATATGAAGACTTGGTGTCTTATAGCGATTGGCAAAACTTAGGATTGAATTGCCCTGCTTTTGGCTTTTTCTCCTGATCAAAAAAAAAATACCCCTTGGACTTTTAGTTGGGATACTATATAATTGAGAGACTTGGGGACTCTTTAATAGATTTCCTCCTGGGATGCTGCATTGGAGAGACCTTTTGTGCTTACATTATTCCTTAGTTAATTTGTTTGGACCTTTAACTTTAACCTTATCTTCCCCTTTAAGACAGGTATTACCCTAAGGGAACCCTCATAAATCCAGGTTGTTTTGTACAATTATATATGAGGTATGAATCCTCGTCTATTTATGGTCGATTATGTATGCCTCCTCCCTCCGACGCTATGTATATATACATTCTGTATATCTATGTGGGGGATCCCCCCCCCTTTATTTTTCTTTTGCAAGGTACTACTTAAAGGTGAAAGAGGACCGGGTGTATATTCTTTCCTGGGTTACATATTGATGTCATCTAAGCGTCTGCCTCTTTTAGTTCGGCCATCACCATACTGGAGTGGGTGGGTATATAAGGACAGGATGTGGCTGTACTACTCTGCTAGGACAAGTCAGTGGGAATGGACAAAACAAACACTCCTAGCTTTTTTTTAAACTGCTGCTCTCTCGCATCTGCCACTGATCGTTGCCGCTATCACGTATTACTTATTCTGACTTATGCCTCTCTGGTTTTGCAATGATCTGCCAAATACAGTATGTAACAGATTTTGCTGTAGTAAGGGAACTCCCCTCAATAAGGAAATCTTTTAGAAAGAATGGCAATCTTTGAAATATGTTGATAATATCATTTGTTTTGTTCCTATAAAATTCCATTACTGGATGCCCTGCTAATGGACACGAAGCAATTTAGAAACCTGTACGCGCCTGTACTGAAGCCTGGGCATGCTCAGAGAGGCAGACAGAGAATTAACATTAAGTCATTGCTGTGGATTACAAACACCCTCAATTTCAATATTTGTCGGATACATATACTGGCAAGAGGTGCCAGGGAAGGTGTTTGGACGCCCTTTGGTACCCTAAACACTTAGTCCTCATTGGCTGTGATGTCAACTGCAAATCCATAACTGGACCGTCCCTACCTGTGAAGGGAGAAAGAAACAGGGGCATCAGGACATTGTGCAGGATTTCAGGTTGACTTATATATTTCAGAGTTCAAACTATTTACATTTAGGGGTGTTGGGGGTGATTTATACCTGTAATGAAAGTTTTCATTTTGGGCTGGGACTGCCCTTTAGCTATGCTAGCTAATACCCTATATGCCTTACCCTATTTAATAGGATAAGTGCACTGTAAATATCAAGTTATGTTCATTTTTAAAGCGGCGGCTTACAAATACTGTTGCCATATTTTTTTCTGTACCTATGCCCCTCCAGAGCCTAGCTTTGTGCCTTGAAAGTTGGCTGCATATCTGTTACTGGTTTTGCTGAATTTAAGCTCCGCCCCCTCTGAGATTTCCTCTGCTTCTCCCCTTGAGCCTCAAACAGTAATGCCTGTAAGTTCCGTGCACTCTCCTGCTTGAGCCTCAAACAGTATGCTGTGAGTTTTCCGTGCACTCTCCTGCTTGAGCCTCAAACAGTAAATCCTGTGAGTTCCGTGCACTCCCTCCGCTTGAGCCTCAAACGTAATGCTGTGACATTCCGTGCACTCTCCTGCTTGAGCCGCAAACAGTCATGCCTGTGATTTCCGTGCATGTGCTGTGCCGGAACCACAAGCATTACTGTTTCAGGTTAAGCAGGAGAAAGCAGAGGAAATCTCCAGGGGGCGGAGCTTACCATTCAGCAACCAGTAACAAGATGTCAACACCTTCAAGGCACAAAAGCTAGGCTCTGGAGGGCCATAGGTAAAAATGTTGGTATGTAATGGCCTATTTATTGAGGCCCATACGCCTTTTAGATATACCGTTATATCTTTGATTAATTATCATTATCTGTGCATGTGTGAGTGGGATGTGTTTTTAATTATGCCTAATTTTGTATATGATATCCTACTCTCTATCTTTGTATAAGGACTTACCTTAAAAGTTATCTTAGTGGTGTGCCCGTTATTTTCCACTCTGGGTTGTGGTGTTCTTTCTAGTGTATAGCTGTATTTATTCCTTTTTAGAGTGGGTGGAGTACCCCCTTCTTTACTTACTGTTTCACTCCTACTTGACTAATGGCCCTCTCTTCTTTTCTTTTGGGATCCAAAAGTGAATTTTGGCAGGGAGGTTTTACTAGACCGATAGCGTCTCTCTGTTTATCTCCCTGAAAATGTTTTACATTTTTTCAAAATACCCAACTTCCATCTAACACATTTTTTTCAGCTGTGGTGATTCTGGGGAAGTTTTCAGCATCTCTGTTTCTGTTACACTGCTTTATATTATAGGAAAAATAATACTGGTACCTGAATAACCATAGATTAACACGTTTGATAAACACTATTTGTTTTGTTCCCTATTAAAGACTGGTGTGCGCTACTTGATATTCTTTTATCTTAGCTAAACCTTGTGTAAAAATCTTTTTCCTTCAACGAACTGTGCAGTTCTTCCGTTAGCGCAGCGACTTATTCTAAGATGAAAACCGATGCTTTCTTTATGGTAAAATAAAAAAGTCTATTTAGTTTAGTTTTTTTTTCTTTTTTAAACGAGCTTACTGTAATGATTACTCAGGAATCAAGCTGCTAACACAAACTAATTGCCCTCATCAGCAGTATTTTCGTTACGCATTCATTCAATATATTTAGGAACTCAGTCCCATGGTTGCAGGCTTACCCTTCTGATTCTTATTATACAATACATAATTAAAATATTTAGAGAACGCCGAAGCCATGGCAGAAGCATCATTATTGTAGAATATGAAGTTCCCTTTTGGAACATCTAATTGATTAGATTTTAATTTTGAGGTCTTAAATTATAAACTGACCTATACCTAACTATTTATTAATGCTGTACTAAAAATGCTGCATTTTTAAATAACATAATGAATACCATTGCTGTAAGCTGACATAGCTTTTCAAAGTTTTCCACCCAATTTGGACAGGTACTTAACCTTATACCATTAACTACTAAATGTGTACCAAAATATTGAAAGATCAGGAACATCATTTCGTGGGAGCGTATCCTCACTGATGCTGCAATCGCTCCACCCTTAAAGCACAGCATTACTTCAAGTGTCACGCCCACACCTCACCATACATCCAACACCCGTGAAAAAAACGGGTCTGTCCCAGGGAAACCCTGATGGTTTTGGGCGGTAATCTCTTAGTGCTCAAATGATCAAGAACACGGAACTGACTCCAATCATGTACATCACAGATAACTCCCTCTACCTGCCTAGACCATGGGTTTCAGTTTTTTTTGGCAAAACATATGGATTTTCGATTTAGAATATTAGCATTTCAATCAAAAAAATAAAAGCCGGAGAATTGTAGTCCTTGAAGTCTTATGTACTCTGCCTTGCTAAAAGTAAGCGTTATACCCCTATCACACAAAGCTAGCTATGTGGAACACGAAGTACATTTAGAATCTTTTATTTTTTTGCAAGCAGCAAAATAAACCTTAAAAAAATCTGAGGATTTACCCTGCAACCTCATTTAATTTTTCTTGCTAAATTCAGAGCTTATCCCGCTGTACCATTAGAGTTAAAAAGTGTAACCATTAGTACATGAAACTCTAAATATTTTGCGGTACCTCATGGAAATAAATAACTTAGTGTCCCATTTTTTAAAGGGACATGCAAATGGTTATTTATTCTGTCCATTCAAGAATCCAGGTGTTCAATGGCTTCTTGCTTACACAATAGTCAAATTGACTCAGGATAAGTGGTTCCCTCTAAAACGTTTTTCATTGTGTTAGTCACACAATAAATATGCACCTTCTGCTAATTTTTCAAGCACTTCTACCAGTTGAGCATTCCCATGATTGCTGGGACAACACCACAGAACATAACGCACTGTAAGTTCTGGTGGTGGCATACCAACCTTATTCACTTCCTTACATCAAATTCAATGAGGACACCTCAGAACAATTTACTTTCAGAACATGAGAATTCCATAAAGAACTATATCAAAGACAGCAACAGGGGCACGGGTTTGCGTGAGGCAGGGTAGCCACATGGCTGTCCCTGTTATGGATGCTAAGAAATGCCTAACCTGTGAGACCACAATTAAACCTGAATGTTGGTTTACATATAAAATAGAAGCCTAGTGCACACCTTTATCATTTACTACTTTTTATTTCCCTCTATGCGCTCTTAGGTATTCATGAACCTGCCATTTTTTCATCTGGGTCCTACTCTTTCAGTACTTTTACCTTTTATGAGCTTGAAAGGCCACCTTGCTGCAACTGTCGCTAGCTTTCTTTGGAACTCCTTTGCTATAAGTTACTTTACTCACTGGCACCATTACTTATTTTAAATTGGAGTACACAATCCCAGAGGCTTGGTCAAACCCCATTGTAACACACAGAAATCTAGAAAGATCATATAGTATACATCCATTAATAAAGGCAACTAGTGACTCATTTACATATCGTATACATCAAAATAGAAGCCTAGTGCAACACCCATTTAATTTGCTTAATGTTTATTCCCGTCTATGATCTGCTTTAAAAAAGTCTGCCATTCTCTCTGATAAATAAAAGCAAATCATAAACTTGGATTTTACACACCTCTTTGCAATGCATTACTCAATATGTGTAACCTGTCTGAAGGCAAATGAACCGTTCACGTATGAGAAGGTGACCGAAACATTCAGAGCGCTGACCAGTACAGCGCCACACTTTTTGTTAATATCCCATTAAGCAACATCAGTTACCTGACACACGGGAACTGAGAGCTACGAATGATAAGAGAATTGAGTTTCATTTGAGTTTATAGATCCTATATAAGGAAGGAAAGTTGAAGGTTGTGTTAGCCATAAGTAAGATGAATAAAAGTGGAGTTGTGATAACCTTTTATTGCTAACTGATCCGACACAAAAATCAGCACTTTTTTGGAATCCTAAGCCCCTATCATCAAAATCCATTTCAGAAATGTCATTTACCTAATGCGGACTAAAATGTGGAACATGAGTTTTATGGCCCAATATCAACTTATTCTACATCAACCACCCGACTAAACCCTTTACTGTGGACACTGCTGTGTACTGTTTTACATACAATTTAAAATGACACCCTCCAATTTCAAGGACACTGTTCTCCACATTTTCCCACGCTATCTACTTGTGCACACTCACACCTCCACACTCCCCCCGCCCCCTCCTTATCTTTCCGACTGTTCATCGGTTCAACTATCACTTGGTGTTTGAGTTTACGTATCCCAAGTGTATATCAAGTTTTGTGATTTCTCAGTTTCCTTTGTGTAACATCCAGCCTGAATGAAGGGGCTTAGAGACCCGAAAGCTTGCTATTTTTGATATTGTCTAAAAAAGTGTGAAGAGTAGGAGCCTTTTGCTTGGTTAATCTTTGTTTCCACCTCTAACTGTTGCCCTGAAGAGGTTTCTGGCTATAGGCATGAGTTTCTCCCCTTTTCCCCCTCCCACTGGCTAGCTTCTGCTTCCATCCTTCACCAACCACAGACCCGCTGTGCCAGTCGCGTGCTTTTGCAAGCAGCACAGAAGACAAAGAGAGAACACAAGGCTGGTAAGTCTTATACTTAGGAGACACCTTTGTGAGCCTTTTTAACCTCTAGCGACATGAGTTTGGGGGGAGATTTCTCAGCATAGTAATTTTTTGTTTTGGGTGGACATCCCATTTAAACATAATCTGCAATACTAGAAGATTAGTAATTGTCCACTGCTTGATTTGAAAATGGTAGTTTTTTTTGGGGCACTAACTTGTTTTGACCTTGAGAATCCGCCATCTACTCACACTCTGGTTCAATTGGTGGTCTTTTGGTTGGGGTGGGGCAAGATATGTACGGGTAACTAGCTCAGTTATCTGCAACCCTAATTAACACTGAGTTGATGTAATTTATCACATTTTAGATATACCGTTCTGTTCCCCATCCTACTATGGCCGATCGACAATCCGCCTATAAAGAACAGATAACTTTTCAACCAACTATACATGTAAAGCTCCCACATCACCAAAACACCTCTCCTAACCAATAAACAAACCGCGAGTAGGTGTGTTTATACAGTGGGGTATTGTGATGATTGTAGGGGGTGGGGGTACAGGTTGGGTTGCTAGGGAAGTGGGGGGGTTAAAATGGATTCACAGTAGCTTATAATTAATTGGTCACAGACACCCTCTGTCAACATGTTTACTAAATCTGGGTTGTCTGGTATTTAATCTTATGCAGTAAAGAACAGTAAAAGTAAATAGAAATCAACTAGTACTTGTTACCTAGACCCCCGTCCCCTTTTAGTCCTAATTGTGGCAAGCTAATTCTATTTTTACAAACCACATTTATACCCTATATCTGGATTACATTTTTAACCCATTTGTCAGGAGCTTCCAGCTTGCATTAAAGATATGGGTAACTTAATTTCTTTCAATGCAAAAAATATAACATGGTTTACAATGGATATATCTTCTCTATACCATATTAATGAGACATTGGAGTTGAGCTATGTAGTACTTTTTTTAATCACAGATTGACCAAAGTATATAGCTAGTGAATTCTTGATAAAAAAAAATTCTGAGATTGTGCTCAAGCGTAACATTTTCAATAGTTTAAGATATCTTTCCTTCAAACTGAAGGTACCCTGCAATGGGAAGCCCAGTCTCCTCAAACTGAATCGTCTTTAATGGGATATTTGGAGGGATGTTGCATTTTCACATCTGAACTGTTTTTAAGAATGCACTACCACGTGGTGGCCTATTAAGACGATGTGTTTTTACCTTTCCCGTTCTTTCAATAGAGCAGGGCAATGATAGAGGTAACGCACTTACCCGCGTGGTATTCTTCCTCCGTCACGTATCTGGACAGTTCTGACGACCTCTTTATTAGTGGCATGGCAAATGTTGATGCACTGTCAATAAAGAAGGCAGAGTCCTTCAGCTGCACCTACTGATGGTGGGTGCAGCGTGTTTAGGGGAGAAGATGGTTAGAGGGTTGGAGGATTTTAAACTAGGTTTGGGGGGGAGGGTATGAGCAGTTCACTGGGAGAGATAGTCCCAGGAGGAAAGCGGGTGTAATAGGCCAGTGGTGGGCGGAAGGGGGTGGGCTAGCATAGGGGATAGGGAGGAATGTGTAATTAAATGTGTACGAATAAATTACAGGATCATAATCTAAAAATGTATGTTTGCAAATGCAGAAGCCTGGCTAACAAAATGGGTAAATTGGAAAGGATGGCATTGAATGAAAAGTATGATGTATAGGTTAGCACTAAACGTGCTTGAACAGTTCTCACGACTGGGCTGTAAATTAGAAGATATGCCTTGTTTAGGCAGGACAGAAAAAAAAGGAAAGGGGGAGGAGTATGTGTTTATTGTTAAAAAGATTGAAGCCAAATTTAAAAGAAGAGGATAACTGTGATATGGATGATACGTGGAGGCAATATGGGTGGAATTAGGCACAAAAAGGGGGTAATGTCATTGTTGGTGTCTACTATAAGCCGCCAAATGCTACAGAGAGTAGGTGAGTCAACTTCATATGCAGTTGGCAAGGGCTGCAAGTTGGGGAGTGTGCTCATTATGGGGGACTTCAAATTACCCTGACATTGATTGGTGTGGTGGAACTGCCATCACAGAAAAGGCGATGAGTTCCTGAATTTGCTGCAGGTAATTTTTTCTCTCACAGGTGTTTGAGGTTCCACTATACAGGAGCTCTGTTGGATCTGTATATCTACTTGTGGAGCGACTTATAGAGTATAAAGGTAACTGGAGGCTTAGGGAATAGTGACCATGAATAGTGGCATTTGGACTTTGTTCAGGTAAAGTTGCTGAAACAGAAGTGGACTGTGGTTCAAGGGATTTTAGCCAGTTCACATCTAAATTATACCCTTGGGAATAAATGTAAAAAAAAAAATCCGCGCCCAGGTGGCTGAATGCTGATTAAGAGGCAAAGGAAAAGAAGAAAAGGCATTTAAAACCTTTAGGCCGAGGGACCGGAAAGGGCCTTTAGCTAAAATTAATAATGATTTAGGATAGCTGAAGAAAGCATCACAAGCCTAAACATTTTTTTAAGTATATTAATAGTAGAAGATGAGGACTGAGAATGTGGCACCATTAATTAATGGGGATAAGTTAGTTACGGAGGATGCGATAAGCAAATGTCTTATATTTTTTTTTCCTCTGTATACACTATAGAAGATCCAATACAGATATCATAGAGTATAGTAGCAATAATGGTATACAAGATTAAGTTCAGTTGGTTAACCGAGGATATGGTACAGTAAACACTAAATAAGGTTAATATTAATAAATCTCTGGACCGGATAAATCCCTCCTCGGGTACTTAGGAGCTAAGTTCAGTTTTATCTAGGCCATTGTTTCTTATTTTTGCTGATTTCCCTCATGTCCGTGGTGTGCCTCTGGATTGGAAAAAGGCTGATGTTATTCCAATATCAAAAAGGGTAGTCGTTCACGGCCGGTAATTACAGGCCTGTAAGTTTAACTTCAGTGGTGGGGAAGATCCTGGAAAGTTTAATAAGGGAACATTTCTAGAGTATTTTTCAAGGACTGACATTATAAGTAACCAGCATGGATTTAGGAGGAATAGATCTTGTCAAACTAACTTGCTTGGCTTTTATGAGGAAGTAAGTGAAATTTAGACTCTGGTATAGCAGTAGATGTAGTTTACTTGGATTTTGCAAAGGCTTTTGATACAGTCCCCCATAGGCGACTAATGAATAAGCTAAGGTCTGTTGGTCTGGGGAGTCACATTTGTACATGGATAGAAAATTGGTTAATAGGATGCAGAGAGTAGTTGTTAATGGGGTTCATCATTATGGACTAAAGTGCTAAGTGGGGTGCCCAAGGGTTCTGTGTGGGGCCGCTTCTTATCTATTTATTAATGATTTGGAATGGGTATTGTCAGCAAGGTTTCTGTGTTTGCTGATGACACAAAACTTTGGTCGACACTCATATAAACAATGCAGATGTTCTTATAAATGTAAGGTGATGCATTTTGGACTTAAAAATCTTGTGCTACTTATACTATAAAGGCTCTGTGTTAAGTGAATCCCTGTTGGAAAGGGATCTTGGAGTTTTGGGGATAACAACTTAAAGGTAGCAAGCAGTGCCAGGCGGCAACAGCAGAGCCAGCATGGTATTGTCTTGTATAAAGAGAGGTTTGGTTCAAGGGAGGAAAATGTAATTCTCCCTCTTTACAAAGCATTGGTAAGGCCTCATTTGGAATATGCAGGGCAATTTTGGAATCCTGTGTACAAAAGGACATCTTTGAAATGGAAAGGGTTCAGAGAAGGGCAACTAAATTAAATAAGGGGATTGGGGAGCTTGAATATGAAAGAGACTGGAAAAGTTACAATTATTACGCTGGAGAAAAGGGCGCTTGCTGGGATATGATTACTGTGTAAAATACATTAACGGGCCATACAAATAAACTATGGGGCATTGTTCACCAATAAACATGTCAAAGGACAAAGGACATCCCTTAAGACTTAAGAAAAAAGGTTTAGGTCAGTGGAAAGGGTTTTTCACTGTGAGAACGTAAAGCTATGGAACTGTCTTCCAGTGGACGTTGTTATGGCAGTTCATTGGTCAGTTTAAAAAAAAGCTGGATGAGTTTCTGACAAACAAGAATGTTCAAGTTACTGTATTGATACATAAAGTAGAGTTGATCCAGGGAAATTTCGATTGCCACTTGAGTCAGGAAGGATTTTCCCCCTTCAATAATTGGGTGGGTTTTTTGTTGCCTTCCTCTGGATCAACAGTTAGGCAGGAAATGAGGATATTGCTAGATGGTTGGACTGGATGAAGTATGTCTTTATTCAACCTCAAATACTATACTTACCTGTCAGACTAAGCAGGCGAGGAGCGAGCCATCTGGTAATTAGCTTACCTTCTCTCCTGGCTCTGCAGGTTTTATTGAAAGAACGGGGGGTAAGACACAGCTTCTTTCCTCCAGTTCTTCCATAAAGCTAAATGGCATGTTTTCTTCCCAGTGGAGTACCCTTTAAAGGGTAACTGTGGCCTTATTCTTCCAAACTAGTAAGAATTATATAAAACCTTCCTCTTACCTTCAAATAAACCTAAATCATATTTCTTTCTAGATAAAATTTGTGAGAAGTTATGCTGGAAAGGTTCAGCAATGTAACTTCCTGGTTGAACTCTCCTGTTTTTAGCCATGTGACAGCCTTGTAGTCTGTGACCCAGCCGGTCCTCCATTAATAGGCTCCCCTTCTCAACTGTCATTTTTTCCTCAGTCTTGCCGATTCCCCAGCAATAAGTCTTAACTGAGAATGCTTCTTCCCCAGGGAAAGGCGCAGCAGAGTTCAGGTGATGCCACTCAACTACTGGAAGCAGGAAGTCAGTGTAAGCATATACTGCAGGCTTTCATTTAACCCTACTTGTTTTAACCACAGTTGCCCCTTAAGCTTCTCTTTATCTGCTGCAATACAAAACAAGAGAGACCATGAGCCCTTCCTCCATGGGAACACAAAGGCTGAGCCCCACTAGAGATGCACCTGAGTCCTGTATCAAGTGAAGCATTTTGAGACAATCTACCATGTGTGCATCTTATCAAGAATATTGGATCACTCAAATATGCAGCATGTCATCAACATGGATATACAATAGTTAAATTGATCAGAAAAGGTTCAGAGAATTTACATTTACTATGTGCGACCAGTAATTCTTCAGATATTAACTCATTGAGACCTGTGGTCAATTCTCAACAGTGAGTGGACAAACAGAAGCCCAAATTGCCAAGCACTACATGAAAGATGGGTCACCATCAGCCCAAGACTAAATCAACTATGCCATAGTAATTGCTTAAAGATAAAGCAATACTGTTAATAATAACTATAAGGTGCATATTTATAAACAATTTCTTTTCACAATCTCGCTATTGTAGAACATGCAGAACTTTGCAATGGCAAACATGTCACATTTATAAAGCCAAGGACCAATTCACAGGCTACATAATGGGCACTTGTGAGTTTTTTGCCACAGGAGTAAGATGTAAGGTAAAAGATTTTTTAAACTACCATTGGGGTCAGAAGTGGGTTAATTTTAGTTTGGGGGGTGACATGCCATTAATGCAAGAAAACTCTTATTGTTGTTTTTAAATACGATCAAGTGGTTGCTGACCATCTCAGGTAGTCTTTAGGATCCTACGGATCCTGATAATGGCCTAAGATAGACTGATACACGTAGATCACTTTTACCACATAAAATTTGTCCAACAGAGTGCATTTCTTCAAGTCTATTTATCACAGGCTACGAAGATGCAATACAGACGAGTGGCAATCTATATTATGTGTAAAAATCCATACAGAAATGAACATAAAAATACAGAAGCATGTGGCCTTCAGTAAGATATTGAACAAGGTGTGTAGAGCACAATGAGGATGCTTGAAACTTCTTAGCTTTACTATAGAGATGCAATTTAGTGCATATTACATTTAAATTATCAATGCTTGATCTTTGTTGATATTAGGTTTAGGTGTCCTTGAATATTATGTATCTGCTTCCTGTAATTTTATACCAAGTATGTATGTCTTGTTATTATGACTATTTTGTTATAGAAACCAGTGAAGATAGACAGATTTAATGTTAGGGTTTGTCTACGTGTACCCTTTATTACTTACAGTATCCTGCAAAATGCAGTTTGTATTTTAAGGCGATTGAAACACTCTATGCTTTAAATGCACATCAACCCATTTTTTACGCTTTCATTCCAATTTGAAGGTTACAAAGAGCTATGTAAACTGCAGTATTTCACTGCGCAATGTATTGCTAAATATGTTGACACATTACTGGATTAGCAGCACAAGTTGCATGCATTGATTACCATTTATTGAAGAAAACAGTGTTTAACCAAAATCTGTTTTTGAGTCAAAATTCATGTTCTGTCATAAAACTTTTGTCTGATGAAACTGCCATGAATTGCCATGGAACTGATGACACAGAAAAACCAGCTTTCAAGAAAAAGTTCAAGAATTTCGACAGTTTTGTGGTCAAAATCTCCCACTGTTTCTATGAAATCACCAGTGTTGGTGTTCATGCAGTTTGTCAAACAGCCCTTGCCCACTTATTTTAATTAGGCTGCCTGACATTATTATTGAACATTTTTTCTGCCAGTTTTGTCACAGACTGTCTGCACGTTTATCACTAGCCTGTGATAAATAAAGTGACTTTTTGACACTTTATTTGAACAGTCTGGTCTGTGTGTGTGTGTGTGTGTGTGTGTGAATATTTTGTGCCTGATGCAATGATCTTTGTGTATGTGTAATATAAGAATATCAGTGTCTATTTTGTGTGTAGTGTGTTTGTGTTGTCACTGTATGAGAATCTATTTCATATAGCAGTTATAAATATATATAGCAGTCTCTGTGATGTGTGTGATGTATATTAATAATAGGCATTCTTCATAAATCATTCTTGTGCTTCCCCAATTTCCCAGTAATGTGTGTATGTCAGTTACAATGTATAGAGTGTGGTGAATATTTATAGGTGTGTCTGATTGGGTGGTGGGTCCCCAGTTTCCCTAATGTTAGTAATGATACAAATAATGTATCATACTTTCTCACAAAGGAGTTGTGAGCTATCAGCTGCTGCATGAGCAGAACCTTGCAGCTCACTGCTCCTAATAATGAAAACCGGAAGGTAGAATATCCTTTCTTACCTCTCTAGAAATGTAGTTGATTTGAAAAAATATATTGTTGTTGCACTTTAATGTATATATGCTAATAACATAAATGTATTTTGTTTTTTTTTTTGGTACATATGGGTATGTACATCCTAGCACTATCATTGATGTACACCCATGTAAATTACCAGAACGGGTGGGAAAGAACCCATCAGACCATACCATAACATTTAGATCAAATCAATTTCATTAATTAAGAACCAGACACAACTTTTTGGGTGGAAAAATCGCCACGGCTTTTATTAAATAACTTAATTTAAAACTTAATTTAATATGACCCTTAGCATATAACCACCACGGACACCACCCTTGCATGCCATAACCATACTTGTGTTAACCATCTTAGCTGTAGATCTCAGCTTGATGCCAACTCTGTCTGCCAGAGCGCATGTACGGCTCATCAAATCCAGCAAGGGTGTACCCGCCATCCAACAATTACAATACAAATAACATAAAACGGGGTGGGTGGGAATGTGAGCTTGTAACCAGAGTCACCGGCAACTACAAAATGGCGACCGGTGACCGCGTGTAGCTGCCCTACATGACGCGGCATGGTGTATCGCAATATTACATCACCTTCTGAAAAGGGAAAGGAGAGCGAACCCAAAGGCTTCCTAACATCTCAGGTACCTCCCCCCCGGTCGTACTTCCCCCACGGTCAGATGCCCATCCCTAACGTGCAGGGCTGCCAATAGGAGAAAAACCAGGCAACGATTAGCATTCTAGTGAGGATGTGAAATGTTCAAAACTAATACAAAACAAACTACCTAAATACATAGCTACCTAAGTACACAACCACAGAATTATACACCAAACCATCAAATACTCGCCACCTAAATCACTAATAAACTACATAAATGCACAACCAATATACGTCAACTGTGTTTACTGGTCTCATAAATCCCCTTCAGCTGCATTCCTCAATTGTTTCAGCTAATTCATTATTTTTTGCTTTTTATACACCAAACATCTAATACACAGGTACTTAAATACACAACTACTACACTTAAACCACCTAAACACAACTCTTATACATACAGTAACTCTACTTACACCAACCACGTAATGCCCAGAAACCTAATACAACCTACACACCAAACCACCTAATATACTACCTAAAAATACAGTTCTACACTCAACCATTTAATAACGCAACACCTTAATAATACATGCAAAACCACCCAAATACACAGCTACCTAAATACACAACTACTGCACCCAACCACCTAATTCAAATCTACACGTCACTGCACTACCTTCACTGCATTCCTGGTGATTGTTCCAGCTCTAATTTCATATTTGTTTGCTTATATACACCAAACCATTTCAATAACAGCTACCCTAAATACACCACTACTATACCCCAAACCACATAAATACACAACTACCTAAATACACAACTACTATACACCAAACCACCTATATCACAACTACCTAACTACATAACTACTACACACAACCACAAAATCACAGTATAAGCATGTGCACCTTGTGGTAAGAAGAGAATACCAGAATTACATTAAGTTTATTTAAAGAGAAAATGAAAAACATCTATCTATGTTGTTATATTACCAATATCTAATATTAGCACAACTAAAATGTAACCTTTATTCCAATATGAAAATAATGTATAATATGACACATAAAAAGGCTAATAACATTAGATAACTTCCCACATCTATCTATAATGACAGAGAAAGTGGCTGTGGGAGTTGTCTACTGTTCTGTTATGTGTCACCCAGTATTTAATTTTATCTATTGGGAATAAAGGTTAAAGTTGGATTGAACTTATTGTGTTAGATATTAACATGTGTGGGTGTTAGACATAGATTCTTTCTTTTTTAATAATGTAAAAATTCTACAAGCAAGGAGAATGGTTCAATAAAATCATCATCTCAGTGACCTGTAATTCCCATGGTGTCCGCTGCTAAAGGAAACTGAAACTTAGAGGTGTGAGCAGACTGTGCCCACACATTTTAGGCTTATCTTCATTGGATTCTTACTAAATTATTGACTAGGTAGTAATTTTTTAACTTTTTTAACCAATCACCCCCCTAAACCTAGACCGTGCTAGGTTAAAATGCTTTCGATGCCTCCTAAGTATATTATTACCAGTATCCCTCTCTTCTCTTCTGCTACTTGCCTTTTCCATGCACTAGCAGCAGCAGAATTAGATTACTTTCTTTTGTAGTAGTCAGCATGGATTTATGAGAAACTGATTGTGTCAACACAATCTACTTGGAATTTTTGAAAAAGTGAGTAAGAATTAAAATTCTGGCATAGCAAGTGGACGGTTTTGTTTAAGCTTTTGATACTGTGTCACATAGCTGACAAATGTGTAAACTGAGGACTGTTGGCCTAGAAAAAAACCTTTGTACATGGAGAGAAATTGTTGTTGATTGCAAACGAGAGTACTAGTCAATGGATCTACATCCATGTGACTAAGTGGAGTGCCTCAGGGTTCTGTGCTGGGGCCACTTCTTTTTAATGTTTATAAATGACTTAGAAGGGTGGCATTGGGAGCAAGGTCTCTGTTTTTGTGTGACACTAACGAGTTTTGAAAACTTGAAAAAAATGTGCAATCGCTGCAAGCAGACCTAGATAGATTATCAAAATTGGCAGCAGAATGGCAGATGAGATTCAATGTTGATTAATGTAAGGTGAGGTATTTGGGGTTTAACAATCCTGGTAATCGGCAACTACACCAAAATAACTAAGTGAATTTCAATGGAAAAAAAGTGGGGTTCTAGTAGATAACAGACTGTAGCAAACAATGTGACAATAACTGCTAGCAAGATTTGTCTTATATAAAGATGGGACTAGATTCTTCCATTACAGGCAGCCGTAAGACCTCATATGGAATATGCGGTGCAGTTTTGGAATCACATACAAAATGCATCTTGGAAATGGAAGGAGGGCAACTAAAATAATAAAGGGAATGGAGGGGCTTGACTATGCAGGCAGGTAAATAGGTTGGCTGTTTACATTAGAGAAGCGCGTTTGCGTGGGACATGTATCCTTTATCAAATATATTAATGGACATACAATAACTCTGGGTGCATTGTTCACTAATTGGTCATATCAGAGGACACGTTGACATCCTTTAAGATTGGAAGAAAGAAGTTCATCTTCAGGTTAGGAAGGTTTCTTTACAGTGAGAACGGTGAAACTGTGGAACTGTAACAGCACTAGTGAATGGCCATGACATCAGTGTTACGGCTCTTACTGAGTAAAGGAAGTAAATAAGAACCAGGTGATGGTAAGTATGTTAATAGTGACACTAAAACTGAATATACATGTAACTTGCAAATGTTTCTATTTATCATGGAGGGGAGATTGCTTATTCCCCAAATTACACAGATGAATGTACCTACTGGCACTCCACTTGCAGCTTCTCTCGCAGCAGATGGCACGCTGTCTCAGTCACACTCCTATCCTTAATATCAAAGGTGAGAATGACCAGGACAGCTGGAGAGAAGCCATAGTGGAGTGCCGGTAGGTAAGTTTATCTGTGTACCCACCGGCATCTATTATTCAGAGGGAGTGTGGGAATAACCTATATTCCTGAATATAGATGCATTTGTAAGGTACATGTATATGTTGGTTTAGTTTCACTTTAAGAGCATATGGAGGTGATTTGCTTAAGATGAAATTTTCGTTGGGAGGTAGACAACCCCTTTCATTTGTAAAGGTATCATGATTATTTATGTCATACGCTTGGCAGATTTGGACAGTGTTTTCTTCCAGTTTCTAGGGTTTTCCCCCCCCCAATCCTAAACAGGGCCGCCATCAGGGGGGTACAGGGGGTACTCCTGTATGTGGCCCGGACTTGAAAGGGGCCCAAGAGTGAAAGGAAAAAAAAAAAAAAAATTCTGCATACTGAATTCAGCCACTAGGCGAACTCCATTCCTAGATAGAGAAGACAAACAGGGTGTTTCTGTCTATGTGGCTCAACCCCCTCCGCCCCTCCCCTAAACTTGTATCTTCTGTGCTGTGATTTCCATAGAGAAGCAGGAGGAGTAACTGTAAGTTATACTGAACCCTTTCTGATTGTGAGAGTCCATGGGAGGCATGTTACCCTCTGTCCACTGCTGTGTACAGGACTGATAAACTTCCTCTATGGGGCTTTGGGCCAAACCTATTAGCAGCGATGGAAACCTTGTACTTCCCATGTTAAACTACAACCCCAGCTGCCTTGTTTGCATTCTGCCTACTAAGGCATGCACTGCACATGGGGTGTAATAGCCTAATGGGCTACTGGGCTATATTACCTACCCCATGGGAGCAGAATGGCATTCCAGCCAGCATCTCTATCCTGCCTATATGCATATCTCCATCTCTGTCACATGTCGCACTTGGCAGCTCACCGAGATGGAGATATGGATATAAGCAGGATAGAGATTGTGTCTTATATAGCAGTATGGCAACTTCACACCATCCCTATCCTGCCCAAATCCAAATTTCTATCTCTGTGTCTGTCACATTGCAGCACACCATCTCTATTTTCAGGATATTAGACAGGATAGAGATGGTGTGTGGAGCTGCAATCTGAGATAGAATATGGATATAGGCAGGACAGAGTGTGGAGCTGCCATGCTGGTGTGGTAATAGTGGCAGCCTTTTTCCAGACATTGCTCAAGTGTGGTAGGTGTAATATTGAGCATGAAGAAAGGGGTGAATATATCAATAGAAATACTTTTAACAACACTAATGTAGATATAATATGGGGTCTAATATGGGATCCAGTCTGTGTGGGCTTGGCTTAAAGGTACCGTATATACTCAAGTATAAACCGAGATTTTCAGGTTAAAAAAATAGCCTAAAAAAGAGTCTTGGTTTATACTCGAGTCAAACACTTACTCTGCTCCGGCGGCCGCGCGCTCCGCATCCTCTGCTGGCTGATGTCACTACTCGGCGCCGGGAAGTGAGGCCGGCGCTGAGATAGTGACCTCAGCCGCAGAGGAAAGTGGAGCATGTGGCCGCCGGAGCAGAGAAGAGGATCCAGAGCAGCCTGCAGGGGAACAGTGGAGCAGGTACAGAAGGCAACTGTGGGAACTCAGAAGGGGGGGAAGTAGAGTAATTCCTGCAGTGGCTATTCCTTGCCACTGCAGATGTTTTGAAACTATAACTCCCACAACTAAAGCATGCTGGGAGGTGTAGTTTCCAACATCTGGAGTGCCAAGGAATGAGGCTTTAGTTGCCTTTTAATGGACATAAGAATTCCCATACAGTAATAGCCAAATCCAGTAGGTTTTATTACTGTATAGGACTTCTGATGTTCATTTAAAGGCAACGAAAAAAGCCTAAACATACAGAATACAGAAGGAGGATGATATCTATTGCTGCCTTCTGATTCGTATTGTTTTGAGGCTTAGTTCCCTTTAAATGGACAGCAGCATTCCCATACAGTAGTTCCATTCAGTAATAACCATACTGGATTTGCTATCACTGTATGTGACTACTGTATGGGAATTCGCTGTCCATTTAAAGGGCACTAAAGCCTTAAAACAATACAGAATCAGAAGGCATTGTATCCTTTTCTACCCTTGTTTTATACTCGAGTCATCACTTTACGCCTTTTAGAGGTAAAAAGTAGTTGCCTCGGTTTATACTCGGGTTGGTTTATACTTGAGTATATATGGGTTATGTTATTTACCAGTCTGTGCCCATTGGGCATGAGGGCATCTTAAGTGTGTGTGCGGGACACGGGTACATTTATATTTACGGTCTGTGTTGCGTCGGGGAGGTAGAGCATGTCTCGCGCCTATTAATTTAACGGGTCTAATGTCTAGTTGACTATAATATTGCAGGCAACAATGTAAAACGGGAATATGGTCTTAAATGTGTGGTAACCTTAAAGTGGGAGTGGTCTAAAGTGATTGTGGGAAAAAAAATCTGCATTTGCCGCTTCTCTTCTCCCCATGGGTCCCTCTTTTGCGTTTTAAAATTTGGAGGTATAGACTGTCTAGTTGGTTCGTGCTATGGGGGGCCGAAATGTACCCAGTATGGGGCCCAGGAAAGTCTAATGGCAGCCCTGATCTAAAGACATAGATAGGTTGTATGTGTGAGATAAAACCCTACAGTATATCATTGTATTCATTTTGTTTATGATGTTAGAAAAAAACTCATACTTGGATATCTCATCAGAGTGAGAGAAAATATCTAAATATTTACAGCTGATTATGTATTAACAGGGTTATCAATAAAAGTTTCTATCGTTAAAAATGGTGCTAATTTTGCTCCAACCAATCAAATCTAACATTGTGGAGCGCATTATAGATATAAAGGTAACTGGAGGCTTAGGGAATAGTGACCATGAAATAGTGGCGTTTGGCTTTGTTATCGAAAGGAAAAGTGCGCTGGGTTAACAAAGACATTAATTTTGGGAAGCACAATTTCCCAGGTTAAAAGCAGCTCAACTGGGATAATGTATTATCAGGTAAAGGTCTGAACAGAAGTGGACTGTTCAAGGAGATTTTAAGCCAGTTCACATCTAAATTTATACCCTTGGAAATAAATGTAAAAAAAATAAAATCCGCCCCATTGGCTGATTTCTATGTAAAGAGGCAAATGGAAAGGAAGAAAAAGGCATTTAAACCTTTAAGGCCGAAGAACGGAAAGGGCCTTTAGGGATTATAAAAACTGTAACAAGGAGTGTAAGAAAGCAATCAAACTAGTCTAGATTAAATGAAGTTGGATAGCTGAACAAAGCATCACTAGCCTAACATTTTTTTAAAGTATATTAATAGTAAGAAGATGAGGACTGAGAAAGTGTCACCATTAATTAATGGGGATAAGATAGTGTTCGGAGTGGCGATAAAGCAAATGTCTTGAATATTTTTTTTCCCTCTGTATACCTATAGAAGATCCAAGCACGATATCATAAGTAGAGTAGAATAATGGTATAAAAGATTCAAGTGCACTTTGTTAACCGAGGATATGGTACAGAAAGAACTAAATAAGGTTAATATTAATAAAATCTCCTGGACCGGATAAAATACATCCTCGGGTACTTAAAACTAAGGGGGCGATGCACACCACGGCGACATCACTCCTGTTGGAGTTTTTAGACACCGCTAACCGATGTTATATCGGTTTAGCGTGACTTAAACTCCTTCCTGCGGAGGCTGCGCGGCTAATGCGAAGTTAACAGCGCCCCGCGCAAGCGATGTTATATGCCGAAATCGGCATTTTATTGCTGCACTTTCAACGCCAGCTAATAGCTGGCGTTTGAAAGTGTTGGAATCAAACAGCGCCAGGTAGTGATGTTCCGAGCGCCGCTATCGGCATATAACATCGCCGGGTTGTTTGCACCGGTTGCCGATAGCGGTGCTCGTTGCATCGGCTGAATGTTCAGTTTTATCTAGCCATTGTTTCTTATTTTTTCTGATTTCCTCATGTCCGGTGATGTGCCTCTGGATTGGAAAAAAGGCTGATTGTATTACAATATTCAAAAAGGGTAGTCGTTCACAGCCGTAATTGCAGGCCTGTAAGTTTAACTTCAGTGGTGGGGAAGATCCTGGAAAGTGTAATAAGGGAACATGTTCTAGATTATGTTTCAAGGACTGACATTATAAGTAGTAACCAGCATGGATTAGGAGGAATAGATCTTGTCAAACTAACTTGCTTGGCTTTTATGAGGAAGTAAGTAGAAATTTGAGACTCTGAATAGCAGTAGATGTGGTTTACTTGGATTTGCAAAGGCTTTGATACAGTCCCCCATAGGCGCTATGTATAAGCTAAGGTCTGTTGTCTGGGGAGTCACATTTGTACATGGAAAGTGCTAAGGGGGGTGCCACAGGGTTCTGTGCTGGGGCCGCTTCTATTTAATCTATTTATAATGATTGGAAGTGGTATTGTCAGCAAGGTTTCTGTGTTTGCTGACAACACAAAAACTTTGTCGACCATAAAAAACTTCAGAGTGCAATCGTTGCAAGGGGATCTAGATAGATTGTAACATTGGGCTGCTAAGTGGCAGAGAAATTCAATGTTTGATACGGTAACGGTCAGTTTAATAAAAAGCTGGATGAGTTTCAATGAACCTGCCATAACAACGTCCACTGGAAGACAGTTCCATAGCTTTACCGTTCTCACAGAGACAAACCCTTTCCCAACTCTACTTTATGTATCAATACCAGTAACTTGTAACATTCCTTGTTTGTAGAAACTCATCCAGCTTTTTATTAAACTGACCAATGAACCTGCCATAACAACGTCCACTGTAAGACAGTTCCATAGCTTTACCGTTCTCACAGAGACAAACCCTTTCCCAACTCTACTTTATGTATCAATACCAGTAACTTGTAACATTCCTTGTTTGTAGAAACCCATCCAGCTTTTTATTAAACTGACCAATGAACCTGCCATAACAGATATTTTGTTAAATCCTTCCCAAATTCGTTAATTTGGCTTGAGAAAGACTGATGCCGGTTCTTTCTATTTCTAATTTACTGATTATTATATTATTATGCTTATCTTCTTTTATTACTCTAGAACAGCCCTATTTAAAGGTTAACTAAAGTAAAAAAAGTTACTTTAACACTCATAAATGCAAACTGATACATAGACACAGGTAAACACGCCTACTGACCCACCCTTCCATTTCCATGGCAGCCCTATGTAAAGGAAAACTAAAGTAAAAAAATGAAATTTTTATCAATCTTTAAAAAGTTATTATTACACTTTTAAATGCATAATGATACCCACACAGACACAGGTAAAGAGTTTAATGAACAGTCTACAATAGAATACAATCAAAACTAAACATGAGAAAACAATACATAACTTGATATAAATAATAAACAAATTAAAGAAAATTCTCTTTTTCTGAAAAAATCATCCCAACAAATAACATCCCAATAAAAACAAGTCTTAAATCAGACAAAAAAATTAAAATAAATAAAAATAATCTCAAGAGACAAAACATAAAAATTTTGATCAAAAAGGAACCTACCTGGCTATACTAAAATAACTAAAATAAATGATGAGGGGCCAGAAAACCAAGCACACAAACTCTCAGAAAAATAAACAAATTAAAACATCTTTTTATGAGAGATAAAACCAAGATAGTGCCATAAAAATGAAGCACAAATGCAAAAAAACATTAAATGTCATATCAACCTCTCCAGATTGTAGACCATCTCCATTCATTCATCCTTTGTTTCTCAAGAGCCTTCACCTTAAACAGTTCCCTCATGATGTTAGAAACCACCACCTCACAGGGGAGGAGATTTGATCGTAATATGACACCGTGCATGCCACGTGTAGAATTTAACTACTGAGCTAACTAAGAATAAAGTGCTCGACTCAATATTCACATGCCTTTGAGACACTCCATAAGCCCACCCCTGGTATGAAATACCTGAGAGGCAGGGGATAACCAACCTTCTGGACACCTCTTTGCAAACCTCTATGTTAATAGGACAACAGTGCAGAAAGTGGTCCACAGTCTCAAAACCACTGCAACCCTTGCAGGGACACATACGCTCATCAGGACGTCTGATATGTTTCGCATTGCTTTTCACAAAGAGTTTGCCATGCATGGGCAGTCCTTTAAGACCAATGGCTAATGGAAATAGGAAGACAAGACCCACTGATCTATGGCCCTCCTAAGTGAGGATCTAATTTTTTCCAAACCCACTTGCCATCCTCATAGCTTTCAGGGCTTCTGCCTCATAGGTGGGGAGAGGACCATGATCCACAGGATCTTTACTAGAACACCTTTGTTGTATATTTAAATTGAGTACATTGTCCTTTTAAGAATATGTTTTACACAATAATCTTTCATGCAACTCTTAAGAAAAGGAGCAACCCAGGTCTTAAAAATCTCTACCCACAAAGGAGGCTTCTCTTCAAGGAGGTTCGAGAAGTTGTATTTATTAAAGATGTTTAAGGAGAACACCACAGGCTTGAGCATATTCAACCCTCCCTCTTTCCTTTGCTGGTAGACTACACTACTTTTGATCAGGTTTAGTTTGTTTCCTGACAGAAGCAGAAAAAACAAACTATTATTTCTTCTATAGTACTGGCAAAAGGCACACAGCACTAAAATACAGAAAAACCGGGACCAAGTAAGTCTTGATAAATGAAACCCTTTCACTGATCCAACTTGGAAGATGCAAGTCCCAACCTAGACCCCAAATTTGTCTTGGAAAAGTGATCCCTAAGATCTTAATTTTAGGGGAACTACTTCCAGAAGTACAAAGGCAGATTTACCATCTTTTCCCATCCAAAAGCTTTGCATTTGCTCCTCAGAATACACCCAATGCCTCAGAATACACTTGTACCAGTTCGGCCAACTTGACTTCCTTAAAACTACCAGAGTGACATCATCCGCATAGGCAGTTACCTTCAAGGAAACTCCCAGAGACACAGGTGTCCCCCCCGCAATGCTCTGCCATCATATCTCTTTATCATAGGATTTATGGTGAACGCGTAAAATAGAGCGGGCAATCCTGCCTAGCCCCAGAAGAGACCCTAAAAGGTTCCGCCAACCACCCATTCACAAATTGAAAGCTTTCAGCACCTTCATACAAAACTCTAAGCCAATTGATTAACCCTTCAGGAACACCGTATCTTCCAAGGACACTCCAGAGATACTTGTTTTAGACTGGTCAATTGACAAAGGTATTTTCCCCATTCACAAGCCCTGTAATACATCAGGGCTTCCCAGACCCCCAATACTGCAGAAACCCTTGACTGTGAAGTGCTGTGAAGGGGAAAGCATCAAGTGTGCTACCACAAAGAGGCGGGTAAACAGGTCTTTTGCCAGAATTTTCATATTGAATATTGAGTAAAGCAATAGGGCGCAAGTTCTCGAAAACTGGAAGAATCTAACCCTTTTGACAGCAGAATATAAGCATAATGCCTCTTGGAAGGTGGAAGGAGACCCTCAGAAATGGAGACCTAAAAAACTACACAAGTCTGAGGGCCAGGACACCACAAAAAGCCCTGTAGAACGCCATGAGCCTATTGGGCCCAGGGGATTTCTTAACAGTAAGGCCTTCTATTGCTGTCCTCACCTCCTCCACAGTCATATCCCCTGCCAAAGAATCCCAAGAAATATCTGATCTTATCTGAACAGGAGTCAGCTCCAATAAGTTGGATAGGCTGGCCTGGCTGAGTTCTTTCTTAGACAAGAGGTCAGTATAAAAATCTCTTAAAAATTGACAGGATACAAACAGGAGATGTTTCCAAGGCCCCAACACTCCCTTGCAAGCCGCTAACAAGCTTGCAAGTGACGGAGTCCCGGCAATTCAGATAGAGATCAAGAGAATGGTGTGACCCATAGTTCCTCTCAAATAACGGGGAGGTCAGTCAATCATACTGAAAACCTCTCATCTGAGCCTTTACCCTGGTTATCTCCCCAAACTCACCATAATCAGACACCAGCCTATCCAACTTCGATAGGGTATAAACACCAAAAGACACAGGGGGGAGCAGGATATCAAAGGGAACTATACAAACGCTTAAAATAGCGTTCATGTAAAAATAGAGGTAAAGGGTAGCTGTAGCTACCTTAAGGCTCCTATGGTCCAGGTGCATAAGCCCCAGACCCGAAGCTATTGGATACCAACAGTAGGAACCCTAATGTAGTAGAAGAGAAGGTACTCATTCCCACTGTCCCATGGCCCAGGTGCTGCAGCCCAGAGCCCAACGCTTCAGCTCCATATCCGAATTCAAACAATCACAAATGATGCGCACTAAACTAGGAACGCCAAGGAACAAACGAGACTTCTTCAGTTCCAGCAGGTAAGTAAAATCACAACTTTATTACTTATAAACAGCATCAAAAGCGTAAGAAACCTGACACGTTTCGTGCTATTCTACCACTTTCTCATAGGTATTCCTTCACTTCCTTTACTGCAAGTAAAGTGCTAGAATAGTCTCGTTTGTTCCTTGGCGTTCCTGGTTAAGCACCTCGTTTATGATTATAGATCGCTAGGTCCCAAAAGAGCTGAGCCGTCCTCTTTTTGGTGATCAGACACCTGATGAAGGAGACATAGTGTTCTCCGAAACGTTGTGTATTTGTGTGATGCAATAAACAGAATATTTTCTGAGATACAGAGTGCGCTTCCATCAACCTTTTTCTGCTTGTGCTATAGCTTGGAGTCCTTTAGGTAGAGCAGCACCTGGAATACATTGGCTCATTGCCTGAAGGAGTGCCTAGGACCATATCTATGTTCCAAGAACTCTACTGCCTGCACCTCAAGAGGAGAAGTAACAGAGTTCTCTTTAACAAAAAATAACTATCCTACTTCTATTGCTGCCTTGATAAAAAGTGTAATTAGTGAGGCCTGGAGATTGGTGAATGCACATCTACCAGGCCTGTCTCTGCACCTTAAACTGCCAGCCTGGCCTATCCTGTCCATCTGCCTATTGATGGTGTTAAAATCCCCACCAAACACTACAGACTGGGCCCTAAAAAGAAAGGGCTTTATTCTGATAAACAGTTCCTTCCTCTCAGCTTTTGTCTGGGGGCAATAAAAATGGATTAGCCGCAGAGACAAGCCATTCATCAGAACATCTATCAGCATGTAACGTCCCATCTCAAGCTCAATCACTTGTTTGACTGTTACAAACCCTGTCTTGAAAAGGTCAGCCACCCCACTGTAAGGCTTGGCAGCAAGAGACCAAAAGGGGGGGGGGGGGGGCACAGCCATTTCCAGGATGAGAAGGCATAGGGGGGTTTTCACTTGCCTTCTTTATCCTCCTCCCCTCATCATTTCACCCCTCTCTCTTACTGACAACCCTGAAGGAAAAGCTCTGCCTCCTCTGGCTCTATGATTATTAAATCATCTGAAGAGACATTGTCCTAGTCAGCTCCCTCTCTAAACTAAGGTTCTCTACCTCAAGAGACTCCACATTAAGGGCGGAAAAGGAATTTTGTGTGGGGACTGACATTTTTGTTGGGACAGTGTTGCCCCCTCTTCCCCTCCAGCCATCCTCCTTGGATTCTACCCTTCAGACCCTTAAAGTAGATCTACCAAAAGCTACAAAACCACTTCTGGTATTGGACCTTGTAATCCTTCCTTCTATCTTGCGTATGGGACTGGCCACAGTGCCACGGTGGGCTCCGCCTCCACAGGTTTTGCCACTACAGGCACAATGATACTTTCCTGGTCAATAGAGTGCTGTGAAACGGACACATCTACAGTGTCCACTGCTCCTCATCATGCACTGTCTCCTCCATGGCCACAGCATATTCACATGTGATCTGCTGCTAAGAAACAGTGCACGAGGTGTAAGTGTGCCCCAACTTACCACAGAGGTTACAGCAAATGCTGTTAGGGCAGTCCTCTGTAGTGTACCACGGGCACAGGGTGCATTTAAATTTGTCACAATACATGGACAATTGTCTAAAAGACCTGCACTTCCAGCTCTGACGGGGCTGGCCCAGGTAAAAGCATTTCATCCTGTCTATGCCAATGAAGGCAGAATTTGGCATGTGCCGAGTCATGTTACGTACAGTGTGCAGCTTAATGCTGCCTCTACAGCCACAATCCAAAATCCTGCTGTCATCCCAGGTTTTTTTGCAGGTTGCCATGGACAGTACCATATCTCCCCAGCCAGGTATGAAGGTCGGAGGGCTCTCATTAAAGATCTTAATTGGGACCCTGACAATCCTTGGCCGGGAGACCGCCACCGCCTTAAAATCCACAAAGTTTGATCCCTGCTATAAGATTTCCAAAACTCTTCCAGCCCCATTGGTGACACAAAACTGCCCATATATACTTCCCAAGGTTTGTCCCTGAGATGAAAGCAAACAGATTAATTGGACAATTGGTTATTTAGCCCTCCAGTTCCTTAGCCAGTGCCCTCCAGTTCATTGGACAGTGTTATTTAGCCTTCCAGTTCATTAGCCAGTGCCCTCCAGTTCATTGGACAGTGTTATTTAGCCCTCCAGTTCCTTAGCCAGTGCCCTCCAGTTTATTGGACAGTGTTATTTAGCCTTCCAGTTCATTAGCCAGTGCCCTCCAGTTCATTGGACGGTGTTAGTTAGCCCTCCAGTTCCTTAGCCAGTGCCCTCCAGTTTATTGGACAGTGTTATTTAGCCATCCAGTTCATTAGCCAGTGCCCTCCAGTTCATTGGACAGTGTTTTTAGCCCTCCAGTTCATTAGCCTGTGTCCTCCATTTCATTAGCCAGAGCCCTCAGTTTATTAGTCTGTTTCTGCTATCTTAATCACATCATGCACTTGAAAATATTGCAACGAGCAATGTAAAATGGCAATAGTGGTCTTTAAAATGGGTGTAACCTGAACAAAGTGGGAGTAGCCTTAGAAAGGCGGGCATGGCTTTACAAAAGTGGATGTGGACAGAAATTTCCCACACACTGACGTGCGTGACGCACCTCCCTGCGTATTTGTCCCTCACTGGCATTTCTAAATGTTGGGAGGTATGCTTTATGCAGCATAAAAACAGAATTCTTCAGATGAGTGTACTGGAGTATCACAAGGCTGATAGACAAAGCTGGAAACAGACACTTTCTTCTCTGTGTTTTTCTTTCTTTTTTCCTTTTTTATTTTTTCTGCCAGGTATTCCTCGTCTAACATACTCTCTGCAGAGAACATTAACACCTGTCCTTTAACTGGAGACTTGGGGTCGTCATTAGCCCATTCACCTTCTACCATCCCTGCTCAGGTGTTACAGGGGAATCTGGCAACTGATATACTGTTGCTAATACTGCAGATGTTTTCTTCCCCCCAAGTTAGGACAGGCTAGCTGTTAAAGGGGATTGCTGGGCTCCAACAGGCTTCAGTTGTTTATCAAGCACTGCGGCTGCCACAGAAGGCCCAGGTTTGGGCCTGGATCCGGGGGGAAATCGATGCCTCCTGAAGGCCATGCTGACCCAAAACAGAAGCTCAAAATCTGGGTAAATGGTAGAATTTGTATAGAAGTCAGGAGAAGAAAAACACACAGGTACACACACCTACTGACCTACCCTTCCATTTCCATGGCTGCCCTATGTAAGTGGCAACTAAAGTCAAAAATGAAATGCTTGTTCTCATTCATCCAGGTCATGCTATATCTGTTGTATTCAATTAGATCAACTAGGAATGCCCAGGGTAAGGTGTCAAAACAGCATTGTACATGGCAGACAGTTGGTGTCGAACCCCCCCACCTAATCAGGCTTGGTTTCTTTATTTTCACATAAATGGCCTCCTTGGCTCTGATTTGTATGTGGGGAAACCAAACAGCAACTGCATCAACGTATGGCCCAGCACAGAAAAGCCAATTCCTCCGGTCAGGACTCAGCTGTGTACCTGCATCTTAAGGATAAAGGACATACCTTTGAAGATTGTAATGTTAACATATTGGCAAAGGAACATGACTGGTTCAAGAGAGGTGTCAAGGAGGCCATTTATGTGAAAATAAAGAAACCAAGCCTAAATAGAGGTGGGGGGGTTCGACACCAACTGTCTGCCATGTACAATGCTATTTTGACACCTTACTCTGGGCGTTCCTATAACACCTCTTAGCCACTATCCAATCACGCCCTTAACACCTGGCTGTGATATGCTAATTGGGATTTTCCAGGGTACATAATTGCCACAGATTCTTGTACAAGTCATTCTGAATTGAGAGATCCAGTCGGATGACTAGCGAAATGTCTTCAACAACTAAACTTCAAGTCCAGTTGATCTAATTGAATACAACAGATCAAGAATGAAATCTTGATCAATCATAAAAAGTTATTATTACTCTTTTAAATGCATAATGATACCCACACAGGTAAACACATATACTGACCAACCCTTCTATTTCAAAGGCAGTCCAATCTAAAGGGCAACTAAAATCAAAAAATAAATCTTGATCAATCATTATAAATGGAAAAGCACAAATAAAGTGGCCTTTCATACCCAGGGTTTGGCATTGATAAAAATAGCTACCAAAGGTTAATTTGGGATATGTAGCTGGATTGTTTTCAAAAATTCACAAAAAATAAAAATTTGAAACTAGTTAAGAAAAATCTGAAAAAGAGGAATTTTGGAAAACCCTTGATTCACGTCACCATATATCTCCATATACAGTATATTCACGTCACCCTATATCTCTATATCCTCAGGTCCTGGTGGGGGTGTTGGTCTTTTACTTTCCTCCTTCTGTCGATTTACTAACATTACCTCCCCACCTGACCTTTCATTCACATCTTTTGAGGCTCATTAAATTCAGCTCTCCCACCCCTCGTCACTACAAAGGGGTGTACTGCGGTCTACAGCATCTCCGGCTGCATTCATCTCTGACTTTGAAACTTGGCTTACTTTCTTCCTCTCTGCTGACTGTCCTGTTCTGATTCTGGGGACTTTAACTGTCACATTGACAACTCCTCCCTCTCGCTTCCTACACTTAACCTCCCCGTTCGATCTTCAGCAATGGACTAAAGCTACTACGCACAAGGATGGCCACTTCCTGGACCTTGTGTTCACTAAAAACCTCTCAGTCTCATCTTTTCAATCTAACCCCTTCCCACTTTCTCTTCCCACCCTCTTCTTCCTCCTGTCCCTCCTTCTTGTGCGTCTGTCCGTAATACTAGATCATTAGATCTCCCAGCACTCGCCTCATCCCTGTCCTCTAGTCTCTCCTCCCTTTTGACTCTTGATTTCCCTGACTCACTTGCTAATTCCTATCATTCTATCCTGACTAACAGGATAGACTCTTTCGCCCCCTTGCATTCCCGCATCCCAGGAACCTCTAATCCTCATTTGTGGCTCAACCCCACTTCCCGTTTTATACGCAGGTGCAAGTGTGCTGCTGAACGTGCGTGGAGAAAGCCCCGTACCAATGCTGACTTTCTCCATTGCAAAACCGCAAACTTATAAATAACAACAAATCTAACCCACGTTCTCCATCTTCAACTCCCTTCTGCCCTATGGCCCTCTCCTTTCTCTGCACGCTCCCCAGGACTTTGCGCATTACTTTCAACATAAAGTGGAGTCCATCCGCATGCAGATCTCTGGTCCTCGTGATGACTCTCAGATTATGTTTCCCCCTCCTCCCTCAACTATTCTTGCATCTTTTGCTCCTGTGACCCATTCAAAAGTCTCTTGTCTGCTTCTATCATGACCTGTCCTCTTGATCCTATGCCCTCTGTATTACTTAAACACTGTAACCATGTGCTTACCCTTATACTCACCCAAATATTCAATGCCTCCCTTACATTTGGAATTTTCCCTTCCGTCTTTAAGCATGCCCATGTTAAGCCCATACTAAAAAAGCCCTCACTAGACCCCTCTTATTTAGCCAATTACCGCCCGGTCTCTCTCTTACCGATAGCCTCTAAACTGCTAGAACAATTAGTCTTCTCCAGTATCGCTAACTACCTCCATACTCATAACCCATTGGATTCTTTGCAATCTGGATTCCGCCCTGCGCATTCCACCGAGATGGCAATGTGTAAGGTTGTGAACGATCTGCAGGTTGCCAATGCCAATGTTCACTTTTATATTCTTATCATCCTAGACATCTCCTGCACAATCTATCATTTTCCTCCTAATGCAGGCACTTCACTCTTTGGGTTTTCGGAATGAAGTGGCATCCTGGTTTCTATCCTATCTCTCTAACTGAACTTACTCTGTATCTAATGCTAGCAATACCTCTTCTCTGGTTCCTCTTGGTTTGGCTTCAAGTATCATTTATATGCAGACGATAAACAAATCTACTTGTCAACACCTATGCTAACTCCTGACATCCAATCAGGTGTCTCCAACTTCCTCCTTGTCATCTCCTCCTGGATGTCTCAACGCTACCTCAAATTAAACCTTTCTAAAACTGAACTGATCATTTTCCCACCTAAACCTGGTCCTGTCCCATCTCTTTCCATCTCTGTTGACAATACCCCCATTTCCCCTATCCAATCGGTACGCTGCCTAGGGGTGATTATTGACTCCTTTCTCTCCTTTTCTAACCACATTAACTATGTTGTAAAAACCTGCCGCTTCTTCCTTCACAATATAGCCAAAATTTGCAGGTTCCTTTCTCTCCTGACTACTGCTATGCTAATGCATGCTCTCATCCTATCGCACCTGGACTATTGTAACCTACTACTTACTGGTCTTCCTGCTTCCCACCTCTCTCCCCTTCAGTCTATACTTAACTGTGCCACACGTATTGTTTCACTCTCTAATAAACGAGATTCCAAATCTCCTCTGTACTGGACAACAACCTGGCTCCCCTTTAAACATCGCATTGTATACAAAATCCTTCTCCTAACATTTAAATCTCTTCAGTCTTTTGCTCCTCCTTACATTTCCTCTCTAGTCTCCCCATATGTTCCTGCCCGTACCCTCCGCTCATCGCAGAACCAGCTGTACCGACCCCCCACTCGTACTGCTTACTTTCGCCTTAAATTCGCCTTAAACCTTTTTGTCTTGTGGCCCCCATCGTCTGGAATTCTATTCCCCTCACTCAACCTATCTGGTAACCAGCACAGCATGTGATATCTATATATCTATAAATGATAAATCTACCCTTACATCCTACCTATCTGATAACCAGCACAGTATATGATATCTATATATCTATATATGATAAATCTATCCTTACATCTACCTATCCGGTAACCAGCACAGTATATGTATATCTATATATCTATAAATGATAAATCTACCCTTACATCCTACCTATCTGGTAACCAGCACAGTATATGATATCTATATATCTATATATGATAAATCTACCCTTACATCCTACCTATCCGGTAACCAGCACAGTATATGATATCTATATATCTATATATGATAAATCTACCCTTACATCCTACCTATCCGGTAACCAGCACAGTATATGGTATCTATATATCTATATATGAAAAATATACCCTTACATCCTACCTATTCGGTAACCAGCAAAGTATATGGTATCTATATATCTATATATGATAAATCTACCCTTACATCCTACCTACTGTATCTGGTAACCAGCACAGTATATGGTATCTATAGATCTATATATGATAAATCTACCCTTACATCCTACCTATCCGGTAACCAGCACAGTATATGATATCTATATATCTATATATGATAAATCTACCCTTACATCCTACCTATCCAGTAACTAGCACAGTATATGGTATCTATAACTCTATATATGATAAATCTACCCTTACATCCTACCTATCCAGTAACCAGCACAGTATATGATACTTATATATCTATATATGATAAATCTACCCTTACATCCTACCTATCCGGTAACCAGCACAGTATATGATTGTTTTATTTACACTGCATATTCCCATTCCATTGTATCCATATGTTACCCACCTAACTAGATTGTAAGCTCTACAGGGCAGGGACCTTCTTTCCTCTTGTGTCAAAGCTCTAGCACTTCTATTTATATAATTTATATATTACATAGTAACATAGTAATTAAGGTTAAACAATATCTGTTGTATTCAATTAGATCAACTGGACTTGAAATGTAGTTCTTGAAGACGTTTCGCTAGTCATCCGACTGGCTTTCTCAATTCAGAATTGAGAAAGCCAGTCGGATGACTAGCGAAACGTCTTCAAGAACTACATTTCAAGTCCAGTTGATCTAATTGAATACAACAGATATACCATGACCTGGATGAATGAGAACCTTCACAAGCATAAGGTTAAACAAAACTACTACATCCATCAAGTACAACCTATTCACCCTCTTTTTTTTTTTAACCCTACCTAACAGTTGTTCCAGAGGAAGGCAAAAAAAAAACAGCTAAAAAAGGGGGGAAATTCCTTCCTGACTCCAAACGACAATCGGAAAGTATCCATAGATCAACCAGTCTATATGCATTAATACCAGTAATTCTCAATTCTGGATAAGTTTTAGAAAATTATCCAGGCCTTTTTTAAAGCTATTTAATGAACTTGCCATTACCACATCTGCTGGAAGACAGTTCCACAGTGTCACCGTTCTCACTGTAAAGAAACCTTTACTAACCTGAAGATGAAACTTCTTTCTTCCAACCTTAAAGGATGTCCACGTGTCCTCTGATATGACCTATTAGTGAACAATGCACCAGAGAGTTCATTGTATGGCCCATTAATATATTTGTATAAGGTTATCATATCCCCACGCAAATGTTGCTTCTCCAATGTAAACAGCCCTAACTTGTCTAATCTGCCTGCATATTCAAGCCCCTTATTAATTTAGTTACCCTTCTCTGAACTGCCTCAATTTCCAAGATGTCCCTTTTGTATATGGGATTCCAAAACTGTACCGCATGTTCCAAATGAGGCCTTACCAGTGCCTTGTAAAAGGGAGAATAATATATATATATTATGTACTGAACTATCTACGGTATGTATTCTTCTACTTGTATGACTTTATTGTATCTGTACAGCGCTGTGTCCCCAAGTGGCGCTATATAAATAAACATATACATACATACTGTTATATCTGTATTGTTATGATGTACAGCGCTGCGTCCCCAAGTGGCGCTATATAAATAACATATACATACATACTGTATAATCTGTATTGTTATAATGTACAGCGCTGCGTCCCCAAGTGGCGCTATATAAATAAAGATATACATACATACTGTATAATCTGTATTGTTATACTGTACAGTGCTGTGTCCCCAAGTGGCGCTATATAAATAAACATATACATACATACTGTATAATCTGTATTGTTATAATGTACAGCGCTGTGTACCCAAGTGGCGCTATATAAATAAACATATACATACATACTGTGTAATCTGTATTGTTATAATGTACAGCGCTGTGTCCCCAAGTGGCGCTGTTAACATACTGTAATTCCTGTCCAATACTGTACTGTACCATCTGGACCATACTATCTGTACCGATACTATACTATACTGTAACCGAGACGATACTGTACCATACTATATCTATACTGTACCATATCTATACTGTAGCCATACGATACTGTACTGTAAACCCTACTATAACGTGTAACCGCCTACTATACTATACTGTACTAGACTGTACGGTACTATACTGTCCATAACTGTAAACTGTACCATACTATAAACGTACTGTACTACTATACTGTACCATACTAGCTATACTGTACTTATCACTGTACCATACTGTACTGTATCCATACTCTACTAATACTATACTTACTGGTACTTACTGTACTATACTGTACTGTACCATACTGTACTTCCATACTTACTGTACCATACTGTAACTGTATAACCATACTGTACTTTACCCCATACTGTTACCATACTATAACTGTATCCGATCTATCTATACTGTAACCATACTATACTGTACATACGATACTTACTGTACCATACTAAACCTAGTATCCCATCTATACTGTACTGTCCATACTATAACTGTAGCATCGATCTGTATTATACTATTATATATTAAAATATACTATACTGTACTGTACTATGGGAGGACAATTACAGGTCAGTCGCACTCAAGTCACCAGCTCCACTGCACATAATGGGCATGGCTAGAGTGTGCACTCACGCAGACTTCGCAGGTTCTTTGTATAATCCCAGATACATAGACATGGGTTGTTGATTAGATCGCTGACGAGATAGGTCGTTTTCTAGATAAGTAAAAGCCAAGTACTTTGCTATTCGGCCGTTTTTGGTGTCAGTACACACTAT
>JAACNH010000469.1:123941-207219 GCA_019447015.1 Hymenochirus boettgeri | reverse complement strand
CTTTTGTAAGTAAGGTGCAATGAATGAGCCTGCCAAATTTAAGCCGTCTGCCTCCACGGCAAGTTGGAGAATTAGTGATGAGTGAGGCAAGTTGGAGAATTAGTGATGAGTGAGTGAGTGAGGGCTTTGCCTTTTCGAAACGAAACCTGCTTAACTTTTGTAAGTAAGGTGCAATGAATGAGCCTGCCAAATTTAAGCCGTCTGCCCTCACGGCAAGTTGGAGAATTAGTGATGAGTGAGTGAATGAGGGAGGGCTTTGCCTTTTTGAAACGAAACCTGCTTAACTTTTGTTCTGTAATATTCATTCATCCAGGTCATGGTATATCTGTAATATTCATTCATCCAGGTGATGGTCTATCTGTAATATTCATCCATCCAGGTCATGGTATATCTGTATGACAGTGTAACACAAACACAGGTAATAGTGTAACACATGCAGTAGGCAGTGTAAAACACACAGGATTCATGTTAAAGTGACCGCCTCCCAATGCTATAAGTTAGTCTTACACCTTGCATGACTTTAATGCCATTTATTCTCTTCTCCCCCTTATATTGCACCTCCATCTTTATAAAAGACATAGGGAAATATAGTTTTAACCAGCAGGTACAGGTATATCCATTCATTATAAAGGTAAATGCATGACCTTATAATATCTATGACTAAGTGAGCAGGGATCTGCCACAAGCAACATGGCCGACTCCCAGCTGACCCTCCGAATAGGGCGGGCTCGTAGCGCATGGGCGGGGCTTCTGCTGTTAACGATAGGATTGGAAGACGTGGTGTGGTGGGCGGGGTTTTGCTTTCTCCCGCTAGAAAGCTGTTGCTAGGAGAAGTCGCGGTGATAGTCGGAGTGAGGTTTCCTGGTGTAATCGCGGTGAATGTAGGTGCAGAGGGTTCTGCCGTGTTACGGAGGGAGACACACACGTTATCAATGGGATTGGTGATAGGCTGTAGGGTTAAAGGCCCAGAAAAACCGTTATGGGGTTTATAATGGTAACCAGCAACAGCCAAACAGATGTTAACTGACTGCAGAGTATAAAAGCTAACATCAGATTGGTTGTTGAGGGTGAGACCCTATTCATTTGGGGTTGATTGGGATATGGACACACACCATACAATGTGGATATCATTAGATTAGATGGCAGGTCCCTGATTGAATGAATCATTGAATGATTAGATTGTAAGGTGTGTGGCAATCTTATAATAAGGGGGTAGGTTGTAGACACAGACATTTGCCATCATCCTTAGTAAGAGGAGGTTGGGCTCCCCTGATGTAGTTGTGGTCCCACGGTTTTAGGGCTAGGCCACACAAGTGCAATCCGATTGCGCTATAAAAAGCGCACACTAGCCCAATTGTGGTGGGCACACTAATGCGCTGTACATGTGCACTATGATTGGGCAACATTGATTGATCGTGTGCGCACAAGCCCGTTAACTTGCGCTCTTGCGTTCCCATTTCCAGTGCACTCGGAAGCGGTACAGTGTGGCCTCAGCCTTGTTCGTGACTGGGGTCTTTTGAAGGCTGTATACACTCAATGTTCCTCAAAAACATGACTAGACTGTCCTATAAACAGACCCTATCATAAGCACCAACCAACTGTGGGCTATTAGGCAAACTCAATAACTATCCCACATCCCTCATCACAAATTCCTCAATAATAGTATACATTCCCTAAATCTTAAAACCAACTGAATCTGGGCATCTCCAGACCAGAGTCCCCCTGAGTAAAGTAAGATGCCATAAAAGTGTCAGATCTCCAAGGACCTCAACCTAACGGACCGAGACCAGTCACTGTCCGTGTTCACAATCCAAAAACAATCCGTTCGAGTCTTAACCCACTAACAATCATAATGTGCAAGGGGACTTCCTGGGACAACCCTTCCACGCAACCTCACCATCGATGGTTCCCACCGTGTCGGGGTTAGCTGCCCTCTTCGCCCCTTACAGCAGTGTCAGTGAACTGTAATAACTTATGGACCAATTATACGAGGGCTTCGTCATCCTGCTAACATATCTACTGATAGACAAACAGAGTAGTCTGGCAATCGGGAATTAAATTGCCTCTTTTCTGGCCTGACAGGTAATGTGGCCTATTGAGGATCAGTCACTTGGACTGTCTGATTTTGACCCAAAAAAAAATCAGTCTGGCGTGATCATTTGTGTACGCCTAGAGGGACCCATACACATTCAGATTATGTAAGGACAATCGCTGATCGTTGCCTATTTTTGGCCTTATCTGGAGATAGTAATTATTTTTCCTGAACCAATGCCCATCAGGTGATCGTACAATCAAGATGGGTCCGTATAATGGTCCACTTAAGTGATTTTTGACAGTGTCCCTGCATGGACACAAATCTAGTAGAAAGAGCACCTAATATCACTGCAGCTCCTTATTAAATCACATGAATACAATACACTTTAGGTTAACAGTGATTTGTAGGAGAGGGTAAACAATCGCAATAGTACTAATTGTATGATCTAGGTTGTTGCCTGTATGGGCCCCTAAACACACCGGTAAGTAAAACTAGACACGTTCCATTAAGTCAGTGTCATCTTAAGGTTAAATGATACACGCAAGACGAAGTATGAGAATTAGGTTTCTGAGTGAAGACTTCTTCTAAATATAGATGCTTCCAGGTGATGTATTTTTAATTGGTACTTTAATGGTGTTCCAAGTTCCATGTTTTACAGTTCTCAAAACACTTAACAATTTATTCACTGGACAGTCTAACCTTTCTTTTTATTTTAATGTAGTATGGTCTGGAGTCACTTCTGCTGTCCCTGTCCAACTCCCTCATACTATACATGTCCCCCAAAAATAATCTTTCCTAAGATCAAAAATGTTATTTGATTTTCTTGGGTTGGTTCATTTATTTATATTAAAGGGTCACTATACTCACTGAAACAACTTTACATTATCTGAAACTACAATGTGAGAGAAGTAAAATGGTGGTACTCACATATCTATCTGTGCTTGCTTTGTCATTAAATTATTAATGTTTAGTGAGTGCTCCTAATTGCCCCCACCCTCCCTTACTCATTGCCTCCTTGTAGTGTCTGCAACACTTATAAGTTCTGCACAGCCTCACCATGGACACTGCTCTGCTTACACATCTCCCTCCCCCCTACCTTCTTTTCTCTGCTGATTCTCTTAATTGTTGCAGAAAGTGTGCTGGCAGGCAGCTAAAGATCCTAGTAAGAGGTCATTAATATTATAATCTCTGCTCCTGGAGTGACAGGTCTTTCCCTGTAAATGCTGTGATTAAAATGATGATTTCTCAGGATCTACAGCCCAGATTTAAAATTATCTTTATAATTGTGAAAATTATAGTATAGATACCCTTGTAATTTAATGACAAAGCAAGCACAGATAGATATGTGAGTACCACCATTTTACATCTCTCACATTGTAGTTTCAGATAATGTAAAGTGATTTGAGTGAGTATAGTGACCCTTTAAAGGAAAACTATTGTGTATGAAGTTTATTTAACAAACAGTTAAACTGAAAAGCACTTGGGACAGGGATACGAGGCTGGTGATTCCTACTGCCCAATATTGTTTTTGTCATGAGCACCAGCCCAAAGAAAATTAATTCTGCCAGTCTTCCTCCTGGCTTCAGCACTATCTTTAATACATGAATAGTCCAGGACTAACCTGGCAAATGAAAATTGTTGGTGCTGCAGCTCCTCAACGAAACGATATTGTGAAGTAGGAATAATCAATGCTTTCTCCCTCCCCCATGTACTTTCCATTTTTAAACAGTTCATTTTTAGAGTATCGATATCCTTTAAATAGGCCAAGAAATCCGGGTTGATAATGTGGAGCTATAGTACACACATTAGATAAAAGGAATGTATGCATGTGTGCACTTTCTTTCAGGATGCCTCGCTCAGTCCATGGCCCTTCCTCAGATGTGTCACCTTGTGGCAGTCAGAAGTCTTCCATCTCAGAGATGTCCTATCACATCTCCAGGAGTCATTCCTCTGGTAGGGTGTCACCTTATGTCACACGATCTCAGGTTATATCTGAAACACCCGCTTCAGAGTCCCCACAGAAAGATGTGAGTCAGACGGGGAAGATTTCTGAGGAAGAGTCAGTGCTGTAAGAATTTTTAATCCATTCAAACTGTATGTATATGTTTGTCTGAATATGGAATCATTAAAATAATTTACCTAAATGTCATTTCCTAAACATGTAAATCCAGTGACCTAACTAGGAATTGTGATTATGCAAAATTATGATGGGGCCCTTATCCATGCTTTATCCACTGTGGTTTTCTGGGGGGGAGGCTAGATCTGTCATAGGAAAACTAAGAAGATGGGGCTCCCGGGGCCCTCCTACAGTTGCTTCCCCTGCTCCTCTGGTAGTTACACCCCTTAGTTAAATTAAGCTAAATAAAAATCCTTACCTCACATCCCAGCTCCATATGGTTCTCCTGTAGTCCTCCCCCCCCAAAGTCCCCAAAACTGCCCACCAGGAGGATAGCACAGTCCATATAGGACTCTGCCTCCTAGTTTAGCATGCACACTGCAGCCATTCTCCCTCTCCCTCCTGTTTTGGACTCCCACTCCCTAGCTACAAACCCATTTTACATAGTGAAGGGCTTAGTCCCCCAGCCCCAACTGCTATATTTTTAATGTAAGAAACTTCCCCGATCTTTACTTACCTTCCCTCTTTCCTCCGCCGTTCAGATCTACCAGCAGCCGCGTCCGCCTCTCAGCCAATCACAGACGCGGTCGACGGTCCCGCCCCTCTGCTTGCATTTTCGCGCAAGCAGAGGGCCGGGCAGTGCGGCGAAGGAAAGAGGGAAGGTAAGTAATGTTTGAGGAAGTTTATTACATTAAAAATATAGCTTGTTGGGGCTGGGGGACTAAGCCCTACACTATGTAAAAAAATTAAAAGAAGGGTGGACATACCCTTTAATCCAAGTGGATTCTTTCTCCCTATTTATTTGATTGTGCCTGTGAAGAATCAGAATTCCACCACACGTTTGTGTGTTGAAGTGCAATATGATTTGTCAGTCAAGAGTCAGGTGGTCAGCTACACTCCTGTTTATTTCATTCTGTTTGATCACATTGTGCATCAGAGACATTAAAGGGCAACTGTGGTTTCAAAACAAGTTAGGGTTAAATGAAAGACTGCAGTATTTCCTTTACACTGAGCCAACAATCACATCTCTGGCTGGAGCCTGTGAGAAATTATATTGGGGTGAATATAATTTCACCTGCTTCCAGTAGGTTGAGTGACATCACCTGAATTCTGCCGGCCCTTTTCCCCCGGGGGAGAAGCATGCTCAGTTAAGACTTATTGCTGGGGAAATCGGGAAGTACCTGAGGAAAAAACTGACAGTTAAGAAGGGGAGCCTATTAAAGGGGAAGTTCAGTGCAAATACATGTGCTTTTCAGAAAAAAAAGAGCAGTATTTTTTCATCCCAATGACCTTAATCTGCCAATTCAGAATTTTGTCGGTGTATAAATAAAGTCAACCGAAATACTGACTTCCTGTTTGCAGGACCCCTAGTAGAGACCGTTATGGCCTTGCCCATGACCCAGCGCCTGGGTTGATTCAGTTGCTCAGTAGAGATCTGAGCATGTTTGACCCATCCAATAGCCAATCAGTAGACATTACTGTTAGGAACATTCCAAGGAAGTGGTGCATCCTGGGAAGAAGAAGGACCGTTACAGAACCTGAAATGTCAGCTCACTAATGTCAACAGCAGGGAACAAAGGTGATGAAATCAACTGATTTTTGAAAATGGGAGAGAATATGTAGAATAACTAAGATGGCATTACACAAACTAACAATATAACAAATATTGATCATTTCCACTGAACTGCAGGCAAAGGCTGGTAACATGACTACAAGCTGGTCACATGGCTGAAAACAGTTCAACCAGGAAGTTACATTGCTGAACTTTTGCAGCAATAACTTCTGACAAATTGTATCTAGAGATGTGATTTAGGTTTTATTTTGAAGGTACGATGGAAAGCTTTTTATATAATGCTTACTGGTTTGGAAGAATTTGAGACCACAGTTACCCTTTAATGTATATATGTCTAATTAATGTATTAGACAAGTGGATGCAAGCAATTAAACAGATATAACATATATAAAGTTTCATACATTGGTTAAACGGTATGTCCTCCCTTAAAAAAAAAAAGCCTAATGACTTGTCAGTTATCCGTGTGCAACCTTGACTGTTATTACAAGCATATATTACATATATTTAATAATATGTTCACCGTTCTGGCAAAGGTATTCACCTCCTCTCTCTGCTCAGTGAGCTTTTTATAAGGTCGAGCATGTCAGTGGAGGCAGCAGGGAAAAACGCAATCAATCATTGGCTGTGACGTCAGCCGTCACAGTTTTTACTGACTGCATGGAGCGAAGCTTACTCTGCCAGCATGGGGACAATACCTTTAATATCTGGTTAATAATACATCTAATAATGTGCTAAATATATATGCTGGGTTTGGGGCAAATAGCTGCATCTTCAAGAATAATTATGTATAAATGACAGATGGATAAATAAGTGTGGTGTGTCATGCCGCATTAGGAATAGAATCCCTGCCCTGAAGTCCCTACAATCTAACATACAGATGAAAGGGGGGGATACAAACAGGGAGATTCAATAGAAGTTCTTATCGTTAAAAATGGTGCTAATTTTGCTCCAGCCAATCAGATGTTAGCTTTCAAATGTTAAATAAGATCTGATTGGTTGGGGCAAAATTAGCACCATTTTAAACAATAATTAGTGTGAAAGAACGTGGGATATGCAGCTCAAGATGTGGATAAAAGTCATTCCTTTATTTAGAATACATATAAATTAAGCATACATCGTCAGGGAGTCATAGCTACCCAGTAGACAGCCTGACGCGTTTCATGGGATAACCCACTTCATCAGAGGCTCTGATGTATATCCCACGTTCTTTCACACTAATTATTACTACTACGTGCCGGTGCGGGGAGGCACCTTTTCATCTGGGATTTCTTTGCACCAGCTGTGGAAGGCCGGAGTGCTGCCAACGGACCCGTGAGTACTACAGTGTGTACCATTTTAAACAATAAGAACTTTTATTGAATAACCCTGCAATTGCTCGAGACGGCTTACAATTAATTATTGTGCTGGTGCTCAGAAAGGTAGGACAAATTTATATTTAAAAGTACTAAAGGATGTCCCCTGTTGAAGTGAGAGAGGGTTCCAAAGGTATGGATCAACAAGAGAGAATGGTTTAAGAATGCAATAGGGCCTGAGTATTGGACATAAAACCATGATAAGAAGAGTCTTTGAAAGCAACATTTTTTTTGAAAGATCATCAATTAATGAGAAGTCGTTCATATTGTTCAAGAGTCACAAGTGTGGCTTTGGTCTGTATGTTTTATTTTGACCACCAGTAAAATAAGGTCTTTAAGCTAGAAGATGACAATTGTGTGCATTCTTGTATGTCTTAGAGATTTAGGCAGTGAGTATGAAGAGTCCATGTATGATACAGGTAGTGACTTTGAAGAAACATTAAGAAAGAGACCCTGGAAATCTCCCAGTTCATCATTAAAAGAGCCCTTGGTGAGTGACATTCATTTTCTTCATGCAGAAAGAGTTATCGGTTTATACTGATTTTTTTCTCTGATATGCAAAATACCCATTCATAATAATCTGCTTGTGTCACCAAATACACTCACAATGTTTCTGGTAATCATATTGCCTGGTTTTGTTTATATATTTGTTTTTTAGGCAAATAAACGTCCCAGAAGAGCTAAGGAGAATGAAGCCATTTTTTCTGATGGAAGTGCAGGAGACCTGTTTAATGCAATCAAAAAGGGCAAGAGTGCCATCCAGGTTGTTTTCTTTTTTTTGTAAAAAATAAGAATTTATTCTCTATTTGAAATGTACCCTGTCTGATAACAAGAAATAAGATTTTTTAACTACAATCGCCTTATTTTAAAAGGTAGTCCACCCCTCAAAGGAAAAATTGTATATATATAAATAACCCCTAAACCCCAAAATGTAATGATTGTCTGAGAGATGTGAGACTAACGTAAAAATGCTCCCTCAAAGTTCTCTTACCCCACATTCTGCTTCCTGGTTCTAGTTAGCAGCTGTCATTCATGTATATGAAAGTTGACATCACAGCCAATGACTAAATACTATTGCACTAACTGTCTCCTCTAAACATACACAAGCTTGGAGAAGAGGTAGATGAAGGTTAGTCCTTCATCTGTCAGTTTTCTAACATTTTTTTGGGGTGATTTACCTATGTATATTTTTTCATTTGATGGGTGAACGTTCCTTTTAACCCTCCGTTATTTATTTTACCATCCTCTGAAGTATTCTTTTTGGGATTATGTTTTTGTTATCCTTCAGTTTCTTTTCTCATGGCAGATACTAGTTGATGAGTGGTTGGATGGTTACAAGCAGAATCGAGAGACTGCTCTGTTAGAGTTGATTAACTTTTTAATGCAGGCATGTGGCTGTAAAGGTGAGCTGAGATTCAGTTGGGTTATTGATTATATTGTGAATACCTTTTGTCAAAAACACATTTCTCTTCAGCCTAGGGGGACCCAGGCACAGCAGGGGCTAAGCATTCCACTTCCAGGAGCGGACACTTTGAAGACTAAATTTGAAGACTTCACAGGCTCAGGTGTTCCTCCCCTTACCTTATATAGCACAGCACCAGGAGCCTGCTTCAGTTCTTCAAGTGTCCGCTCAGGAGTTGGACTGCTGTACACCTGTACCAATACAGGGACAAGAATAAAATGGGAACAGCTTGATTCTATTCCCTTCCAGCTTTCCCACACCTACCATCAGGCGGGCAGACAGGAACAGTGGTTGCGGCTTTCAGCAGTCCGGTTACACTGCTGATCCCCTTAACTGCACTCCGGATGAAACTTCCCACCAATCTGTCCCAAGGTGCGTCTCATGCAACCTTGCCCATTAAGCACCCTCCGCTTCTAGCTCAGCCGGAGGAAGGTGAGGTGAATTACGACGCTCCCGAAAAGGAGCTTCAAACAACATTTATTCAGGGCTCAGAATCCCACGAAGATCCCTCCAAAACACTTTTCTCCCGAGTTAGGAAATCCTCAGTACAGTTTCCCTCCTACGAACAACTGGATAAGATTGTTCTTCAAGAATGGTCTTCTCTGGAGCGCCGACAGCAATTATCTCACCATTTTAATGTCATGTTCCCATTTGCCAAATCAGATATAGACAGATAGTCCTCCCCTCCCACAGTTGACCCTCCCGTAGCCCGACTCTCTAGAGCTACTATTATCCCTCTTTCAGAATCTGCAACATTTAAAGACCAAAATGATCTGCCGCCTTGAGGCCTTCCTAAAAATATCCTTTTCAGCCTCGGTCCGCCCTACGTCCCACCTTTGCGTCGGCCTTGGTAGCTAAAGCAATGGAGGTATGGCTCAATCAACTTTACCAGGAAATTGGATCTGATCCGGCCAAGGCTCACCTAGTAGAAATCATCCAGGACCTATCAGATGCTGCAGTATATATTGGGGATGCAGACTTAGAATCTAGTAGACTCATTGCTAGGGCCTCTGCATTCGTAACAGCCACCTGTAGGATCCTGTGGCTGAAAGCTTGGGCTGCCAACCCCACAGCCTACCATTCTCAGGGGAACAATTATTTGGCCCAGAGTTAGAAAAAATAGTTTCTCAAGCCGCAGACGGGAAGAGTACGTTCCTCCCCCAAAACAAGCCTTGTAGGATTCCTACCTTTCATAGGAACCTGTCCTTTCGGCCCTTTCATTCCTTTTCAAGGATCGCCTTTGAGAACAATTCCAAGGACCCTCTCCCAAGAAGAGGTGCCTCCTCACGCCCCTCCTGGACCACCAAAAGGGGTTCCTTTTCGAGCTTTGGGAAATAAACCCAAATCAGCATGACTATCTTCCCAAGAATTGGGTTGGAGGGCAACTGAGATTTATTCACAAGGCGTGGAACTGCCCTTCCACAGACGCCTGGACCCTAAAAGTTCACAGCCCTCCCCTTCGGTCTTGCCTCAGCACCCCCCGTCTTCACCAAAGTGATGGCCAAGCAGCCTTCATTCGCCTACAGGGCATTTTCCTTCCCCCAGGCCTGGACGATCTATTAATCAAGGCTCCTTTCTTTCATCTAGCCTCAACTTATGTCAACTCTTGTTCGCAAATACTAACTTCCTTTGGCTGGATAATCAACCCACGCAAGTCATCCCCTCTTCCCAGCCCCCGCCTGACATTTTTGAGCATGTTGATACTTCCTTGGTGTCGGCCATCAAGGCAGTTCCATATGCGATGCTCCACTTACGTCCTCTTCAACACCACATATTAGCAGTATGGAACAAGTCAATGGAGTCTCTAGATTCCAGATTCCCCCTTCCCCCGTCAGTCAGACGCTCCCTAGTATGGTGGATGGTGAACACCAATCTCCAAAAGGGAAATGCCCTCTGTTTCCCTCAGTGGACAGTGATCTCAACAGATGCGAGTCTGTCAGGATGGAGCCATATTCCTAGCTCTTTCTCATTGGACCAACTCACAGAAAAGTTTGTCAGGATTCAGTCGGACAATGCCACTGCGGTTGTGTACATCAACCACCAAGGAGGTACGCGGAGCGACATGGCCATGGAGGAATCCCATCGCATTCTCTCATGGGCAGAACGAAACATGCCACCCATATTGGCAATCTTTATTCTGGAAGTCCTAAATGTGGAAGCAGACTTCCTCAGCCGACCCACACTGGTTCCCGGGGAATGGTCTCTCCACCAGGAGGTCTTCATGACCTTGACCAATCAGTGGGGGATGCCAGAAATAGATATGATGGCATTGTGTCACAATCACAAGGTTCCCCTATTTTGCTCGAGAACGAGAGACCCCCAGGCATGACTAGTGGACGCTCTAGTAGTCCCGTGGAGATTTCGGTTGGTATATGCCTTCCCCCCAATAGCCATGATCCCACGGGTGCTTAAAAAAGTCAAACTAGAAAAAGCTCCAACAATATTTAAAGCCCCCAGGTGGCCAAGAAGGTGTTGATTCACGGACCTACTAAAAATGTCAGTGGTGGATCCGTGGCCTCTACCGCTTCGCTCGGACCTCATCTCCCAAGGTCCTCTATTCCATCCGTACCTCAAATGTCTCGGTTTGACAGTGTGGCTATTGAATCTTCCATCTTAAAGAAGAGAGGTATTCCATCGTCGGTCATACCCACCATGTTAGCTGCACAAAAACCATCTTCCTCTAAGATATATCATCGAGTCTGACTGAGATACGCACCCTGGGCAAGTTCTAGGGGTTTTCCTCCTCACACGTTCGTCCTGTCCAGACGGTTACGATTTCTGCATTTGGGATTAGAGAAAGGGCTGTCCCTCCGTGCACTCAAAGTTCAAATCGCAGCCCTTTCAATCTATTTCCATCGGGGGCTAGCGATAAGGAAGGATGTCCAAACTTTCTTGCAAGGGGTGGCCCACCTTTTTCCGCCTCGCAGACAATCGGTTCAGCCATGGGACCTATCACTAGTTCTCCAGGTGCTCCAAGGGCCTCTTTTCGGGAGACCTTCTGTAACGCTACCTCTCCTATCCTGGAAAACTCTTTTCCTCCTTGCTATATCTTCAATTCGGAGTGCATCAGAACTGGCAGCTCTCTTCACAGAACTAATCCTGTCTATCCTTTCACATGGATAAAGCAGTCCTTCGACCTCATCAATCCTTCTTACCCAGGGTCATAACTTCCATCTGAATCAGGATGTCATCGTCTTTAAATTTTCAGGTATCCACTCCTAGAGGTGGAATGCTTACCCCTGCTGTGCCTGGGTCCCCCTTTCATTTTCAGAGAAAAGGATTTTACATTGAGTAACAAAATCCCCTTTAATGCTGATGTATAGCTGAGAAACTGCTGATTTTAAATGAAATCTCACTTGCCCTTGTAAGTAACTCCTTTCAAAATATAGACCTGTGCATGAATTGGACCATTTTGATTGGATAAAGGACATTTAAACAGGAAGTTCAGTGCAAATACATGTACTTTTCTGAAAAAAGAGCAGTATTTTTTCATCCCAATGATCTTAATCTGCCAATTCAGCATTTTGTCTGTGTATAAATAAATGCAACCGAAATACTGACTTCCTGTTTGCAGGACCCCTAATAGAGACCGTTATGGTCTTGCCCTTGACCTAGTGCCTGGGTTGATTGTTGCTTCAGTATGTTTTTTGCTTAATAAACCACTGAAAATGAAGTAGTGTGCTCCTCCAACTTATTTGCATTGCCGTGTTGATTCAGTTGCTCAGTAGAGATCTGAGCATCTTTGACCCATCCAACAGCCAATCAGTAGAAATTACTGTTAAGAACATTCCAAGGAAGTGGTGCATTCTGGGAAGAAGGACCGTTAGAACCTGAAATGTCAGCTCACTAATGTTAACAGCAGGGAACAGCAAAGGGTATGAAATCAACTGATTTTTCAAAATAGAAGAGAATATGTAGAATAACTAAGAAGGCATTACACAGACTAACAATTCAACAAATATTGATCATTTCCGCTGAACTGTCCCTTTAAAATCTGTCCTATTTGGGAGAGGGGGTACAGAAGTAAAGTTACCTTCTTATATGGAATATAGATTCCAGAGTTTTGTCATAACAATTGGACGAATCAAATGCAATGCATGCCTAGTAACTAAAAATAAAGGCACTGTAAACTTAAAGGGCTTTTATTCTAAATATTCTAAACATTCCTTCATTTCAATGTCTTTAAGTTTTGTATCCTCCACAACCAGACTTGTTATTTCTCCAGATTGACATCATTTTTATCATTAGTTTGTTTTGTTGTTTCTACCTAATTGGGTAGTTTAAATGTGTCATTACCCATCAGGAGTAGTAATATGACTTATAGCTTTATATATCTGTCTGGAAGAAAGACGTAAGGAACAATTATCCTCCCTACAGGCAAATGAAACACATTTTCTATCTCTCTTTACAGGCGTAGTGACTCAGGAGATGCTGGAAAGTATGCAGAATGCTGATATCATTCGCAAGATGACAGAGGATTTTGATGAGGTCTGAATAAAAATGGAAGGGAGGATGTAAAGTGCTTATAAAGGAAATCTTCATCCAAAAAACAACTTCAGTCCAATTTATAGACCATGGAGAGTTAAAGGGTATATCCACCCTCCAAACATCCCCAAAACCTTGACCTTGCTAGGTTAAAATTTTCCTCCTCGGCTCCTAAATATACTTACCAAGACGCGTTCCCTCAGCTCTCTGTTGCTGTTCCGAGACTTTTCCATGCACAAAAGCAGCAGAAGGGGCCAGACTGGCAGCAGCATCAGTGATTGGCAGAGACGCAGTGTCTAGGTTTTGGAGGATGTTTTATTAAATGTGAAATTTTTGTTTGGGGGGTGGACATGCCCTTTAATTAAATCGAGCTATCGCTAATGTTTATGTGATCTATGGTTTCCAAGATATTTATAGGATTTGTTCACAACAAAACTTTTATTGTTATATCACATCAACGTTTCAGTGCTAAGTTCTGCACTTTCATCAGTGTGATCCTGATGAACTTAGCACCGAAACGTTGATGTGATAGAACAAGTTTTGCTGTGAACAAATCCAAGAATGCCCAGGACTTGGACTTTTTTGATATATTTACTTGGAGGCACCTGGTGGAAAACAGGGAAGAGTGCACAGGGATTAAAACATATACTTACCATTGCAAGATATTTATAGAAAATGCTGTTATGTTTCAGTTATGATTTTACGCCCTTTTTTCCCCACTGGGCTAACTCCTTTTTAAAGCGTTTTGCTGGCAGTGGAACACATTCTAAAGCTTAGTGAATGTGAGAGCCTGCTAGAGGAACTGGTACAGAAAAATGTTTGCAGTGTGACTTACTGATAGTTGGATTTTATTAAAGGGTAACTGTGGTCTTGAATTCTTCCAAACCAGTAAGTATTTTATAAAAATCCTTCTATCACACCTTCAAAATAAAACCTAAATCACATCTCTAGATATAATTTGTGAGAAGTTATTGTTAGAAACCTTCACCAATATTACTTACTGCTTGAGCACTTTCTGTTTTCAGCCATGTGACCAGCTTGTAGTCATGTGACCAGCCTCAGTCTGCATTAATAGGCTCCCCTCCTTTACTGTCAATCTTTTCCCCAGATACTTTCTGATTTCCCCAGCATTAAGTCTTAACTAAGCATGCTTCTCCCCGGGGCGGGGCTGAGGTCAGGTGATGTCACTCAACCTACTGGAAGCAAGAAGTTTGAACATTCAACCCAATGCAATTTCTCACAGGCTCCAGACAGAGATGTGGTTGTCAGCTCATTTTAAAGGAAATACTGCAGGCTTTCATTTAACACTGACTTGTTTTGAGACCACAGTTGCCCTTTAATGATTATGCAACTAGTGCTGTTTTTTCATTGGCCAGTAGTGAAAAGAGGCAGGGCTTTTGTTATAAACATCTCATGTACCTGTGTGTGAAGGTTCTCATTCATCCAGGTCATGGTATATCTGTTGTATTCAATTAGATCAACTGGACTGAAGTTAGTTCTTGAAGACGTTTGCTAGTCATCCGACTGGCTTTCTCAATTCAGAATGACTTGTACAAGAATCTGTGGCACTTATGTACCCTGGAAATCCCAATTAGCATATCACAGCCAGGTGTTAAGGGTGTGATTGAGAGTGGCTAAGAGGTGTTATAGGAACGCCCAGAGTAAGGTGTCAAAACAGCATTGTACATGGCAGACAGATGGTGTCGAACCCCCCACCTCTATTTAGACTTGGTTTCTTTATTATCACATTAATGGCCTTCTTGACACCTCTCTTGAACCAGTCCCGTTCCTTTGCCAATATGTTAACATTACAATCTTCAAACACCTTACTCTGGGCGTTCCTATAACACCTCTTAGCCACTATCTAATCACACCCTTAACACCTGGCTGTGATATGCTAATTGGGATTTTCCAGGGTACATAATTGCCACAGATTCTTGTACAAGTCATTCTGAATTGAGAAAGCCAGTCGGATGACTAGCGAAACGTCTTCAAGAACTAAACTTCAAGTCCAGTTGATCTAATTGAATACAACAGATATAATCACTGTTATAATATACCTCCAGAGAGACCAAGAACATGGTCATCCCATATGTAGCAGGGGTCTCCGAGAAATTAAGAAGAATTTTCAAAAAACATCGTATCCCTGTCTGCTTTAAACCGAACAACACACTGAGGCAGCAATTGGTACATCCGAAAGACCCAATACCAAAACACAAGAAAAGCGACATCATATATGCAGTGCAGTGCAGTGAAGAATGCTCTGATTTGTATGTGGGGGAGACCAAACAGCAACTGCATCAACGTATGGCCCAGCACAGAAGAGCCAATTCCTCGGGTCAGGACTCAGCCGTGTATCTGCATCTTAAGGATAAAGGACATACCTTTGAAGATTGTAATGTTAACATACTGGCGAAGGAACGTGACTGGTTCAAGAGAGGTGTTAAGGAGGCCATTTATGTGAAAATAAAGAAACCAAGCCTAAATAGAGGTGGGGGGGTTCGACACCAACTGTCTGCCATGTACAATGCTGTTTTAACACCTTACTCTGGGCGTTCCTATAACACCTCTTAGCCACTATCTAATCACACCCTTAACACCTGGCTGTGATATGCTAATTGGGATTTTCCCGCTCCCGAAAGGAGCTTCAACAACATTTATTCAGGCTCAGAATCCCACAAGATCCCTCCAAAACACTTTTCTCCCGAGTTAGGAAATCCTCAGTACAGTTTCCCTCCTACGAACAACTGGATAAGATTGTTCTTCAAGAATGGTCTTCTCTGGAGCGCCGACAGCAATTATCTCACCATTTTAATGTCATGTTCCCATTTGCCAAATCAGATATAGACAGATAGTCCCTCCCTCCCACAGTTGACCCCTCCCGTAGCCCGACTCCTAGAGCTACTATTATCCCTCTTTCAGAATCTGCAACATTTAAAGACCAAAATGATCTGCCGCCTTGAGGCCTTCCTAAAAATATCCTTTTCAGCCTCGGTCCGCCCTACGTCCCCACTTTGCGTCGGCCTTGGTAGCTAGCAATGAGGTATGGCCAATCACAACTTTACCAGGAAATTGGATCTGATCCGGCCAAGGCTCACCTAGTAAATCATCCGACCTACAATGCTGCAGTAATATTGGGGATGCAGACTTAGAATCTAGTAGACTCATTGCTAGGGCCTCTGCATTCGTAACAGCCACCTGTAGGATCCTGTGGCTGAAAGCTTGGCTGCCAACCCCACAGCCTACCATTCTCAGGGGAACATATTTGGCCCAGAGTTAGAAAAAATAGTTTCTCAACCGCAGACGGGAAGAGTACGTTCCTCCCCCAAAACAGCCTGTAGGATTCCTACCTTTCATAGGAACCTGTCCTTTCGCCCTTTCATCCTTTTCAAGGATCGCCTTTGAGAACAATTCCAAGGACCCTCTCCCAAGAAGAGGTGCCCCTCACGCCCCTCCTGGACCACCAAAAGGGGTTCCTTTTCGAGCTTTGGGAATAAACCCAAATCAGCATGACTATCTTCCCAAGAATTGGGTTGGAGGGCAACTGAGATTTATTCACAAGGCGTGGACTGCCCTTCCACAGACGCCTGGACCCTAAAGTTCACAGCCCTCCCCTTCGGTCTTGCCTCAGCACCCCCGTCTTCACCAAAGTATGGCCAAGCAGCCTTCATTCCCTACGGCATTTTCCTTCCCCCAGGCCTGGACGATCTATTAATCAAGGCTCCTTTCTTTCATCTAGCCTCACTTATGTCAACTCTTTTCGCAAATACTAACTTCCTTTGGCTGGATAATCAACCCACGCAAGTCATCCCCTCTTCCCACCCCGCCTGACTTTTTGAGCATGTTGATACTTCCTTGTGTCGGCCATCAAGGCAGTTCCATATGCTGCTCCACTTACGTCCTCTTCAACACCACATATTAGCAGTATGGAACAAGTCAATGGAGTCTCTAGATTCCAGATTCCCCCTTCCCCCGTCAGTCAGACGCTCCCTAGTATGGTGGATGGTGAACACCAATCTCCAAAAGGGAAATGCCCTCTGTTTCCCTCAGTGGACAGTGATCTCAACAGATGCGAGTCTTCAGGATGGAGCCATATTCCTAGCTCTTTCTCATTGGACCAACTCACAGAAAAGTTTGTCAGGATTCAGTCGGACAATGCCACTGCGGTTGTGTACATCAACCACCAAGGAGGTACCGGAGCGACATGGCCATGGAGGAATCCCATCGCATTCTCTCATGGGCAGAACGAAACATGCCACCCATATGGCAATCTTTATTCTGGAAGTCCTAAATGTGGAAGCAGACTTCCTCAGCCGACCCACACTGGTTCCCGGGAATGGTCTCTCCACCAGGAGGTCTTCATGACCTTGACCAATCAGTGGGGGATGCCAGAAAAAGATATGATGGCATTGTGTCACATCACAAGGTTCCCCTTTGCTCGAGAACGAGAGACCCCCAGGCATGACTAGTGGACCGCTCTAGTAGTCCCGTGGAGATTTCGTTTGGTATATGCCTTCCCCCCAATAGCCATGATCCCACGGGTGCTTAAAAAAGTCAAACTAGAAAAAGCTCCAACAATATTTAAGCCCCCAGGTGGCCAAGATGGTTGATTCACGGACCTACTAAAATGTCAGTGGTGGATCCGTGGCCTCTACCGCTTCGCTCGGACTCATCTCCCAAGGTCCTCTATTCCATCCGTACCTCAAATGTCTCGGTTTGACAGTGTGGCTATTGAATCTTCCATCTAAGAAAGAGGTATTCCATCGTCGGTCATACCCACCATGTTAGCTGCACAAAAACCATCTTCCTCTAAGTATATCATCGAGTCGGACTGAGATACGCACCCTGCAAGTTCTAGGGGTTTTCCTCCTCACACACGTTCGTCCTGTCCAGACGGTTACGATTTCTGCATTTGGGATTAGAGAAAGGGCTGTCCCTCCGTGCACTCAAAGTTCAAATCGCAGCCCTTTCAATCTATTTCCATCGGGGGCTAGCGATAAGGAAGGATGTCCAAACTTTCTTGCAAGGGGTGGCCCACCTTTTTCCGCCTCGCAGACAATCGGTTCAGCCATGGGACCTATCACTAGTTCTCCAGGTGCTCCAAGGGCCTCTTTTCGGGAGACCTTCTGTAACGCTACCTCTCCTATCCTGGAAAACTCTTTTCCTCCTTGCTATATCTTCAATTCGAGTGCATCAGAACTGGCAGCTCTCTTCACAGAACTAATCCTGTCTATCCTTTCACATGATAAGCATCCTTCGACCTCATCAATCCTTCTTACCCAGGGTCTAACTTCCATCTGAATCAGGATGTCATCGTCTTTAAATTTTCAGGTATCCACTCCTAGAGGTGGAATGCTTACCCCTGCTGTGCCTGGGTCCCCTTTCATTTTCAAGAAAAGGATTTTACATTGAGTAACAAAATCCCCTTTATGCTGATGTATAGCTGAGAAACTGCTGATTTTAAATGAAATCTCACTTGCCCTTGTAAGTAACTCCTTTCAAAATATAGACCTGGCATGAATTGGACCATTTTGATTGGATAAAGGACATTTAAACAGGAAGTTCAGTGCAAATACATACTTTTCTGAAAAAAGAGCAGTATTTTTTCATCCCAATGACTTAATCTGCCAATTCAGCATTTTGTCTGTGTATAATAAATGCAAACAAATCTGACTTCCTGTTTGCAGGACCCCTAATAGAGACCGTTATGGTCTTGCCCTTGACCTAGTGCCTGGGTTGATTGTTGCTTCAGTAGTTTTTTGCTTAATAAACCACTGAAAATGAAGTAGTGTGCTCCTCCAACTTATTTGCATTGCCGTGTTGATTCAGTTGCTCAGTAGAGATCTGGCATCTTTGACCCTCCAACAGCCAATCAGTAGAAATTACTGTTAAGAACATTCCAAGGAAGTGGTGCATTCTGGGAAGAAGGACCGTTAGAACCTGAATGTCACTCACTAATGTTAACAGCAGGGAACAGCAAAGGGTATGAAATCAACTGATTTTTCAATAGAAGAGAATATGTAGAATAACTAAGAAGGCATTACACAGACTAACAATTCAACAAATATTGATCATTTCCGCTGAACTGTCCCTTTAAAATCTGTCCTATTTGGAGAGGGGGTACAGAAGTAAAGTTACCTTCTTATATGGAATAAGATTCCAGAGTTTTGTCATAACAATTGGACGAATCAAATGCAATGCATGCCTAGTAACTAAAAATAAAGGCACTGTAAACTAAAGGGCTTTTATTCTAAATATTCTAAACATTCCTTCATTTCAATGTCTTAAGTTTTGTATCCTCCACAACCAGACTTGTTATTTCTCCAGATTGACATCATTTTTATCATTAGTTTGTTTTGTTGTTTCTACCTAATTGGGTAGTTTAAATGTGTCATTACCCATCAGGAGTAGTAAATGACTTATAGCTTTATATATCTGTCTGGAAGAAAGACGTAAGGAACAATTATCCTCCCTACAGCAAATGAAACACATTTTCTATCTCTCTTTACAGGCGTAGTGACTCAGAGATGCTGGAAAGTATGCAGAATGCTGATATCATTCGCAAGATGACAGAGGATTTTGATGAGGTCTGAATAAAAATGGAAGGGAGGATGTAAAGTGCTTATAAAGGAAATCTTCATCCAAAAAACAACTTCAGTCCAATTTATAGACCATGGAGAGTTAAAGGGTATATCCACCCTCCAAACATCCCCAAAACCTTGACCTTGCTAGGTTAAAATTTTCCTCCTCGGCTCCAAATATACTTACCAAGACGCGTTCCCTCACTCTCTGTTGCTGTTCCGAGACTTTTCCATGCACAAAAGCACAGAAGGGGCCAGACTGGCAGCAGCATCAGTGATTGGCAGAGACCGCAGTGTCTAGGTTTTGAGGATGTTTTAATTAAATGTGAAATTTTTGTTTGGGGGGTGGACATGCCCTTTAATTATCGAGCTATCGCTAATGTTTATGTGATCTATGGTTTCCAAGATATTTATAGGATTGTTCACAACAAAACTTTTATTGTTATATCACATCAACGTTTCAGTGCTAATTTCGCACTTTCATCAGTGTGATCCTGATGAACTTAGCACCGAAACGTTGATTTGTAGAACAAGTTTTGCTGTGAACAAATCCAAGAATGCCCAGACTTGGACTTTTTTGATATATTACTTGGAGGCACCTGGTGGAAAACAGGGAAGAGTGCACAGGGATTAAAAACTATACTTACCATTGCAAGATATTTATAGAAAATGCTGTTATGTTTCAGTTATGATTTTACGCCCTTTTTTCCCCACTGGGCTAACTCCTTTTAAAGCGTTTTGCTGGCAGTGGAACACATTCTAAAGCTTAGTGAATGTGAGAGCCTGCTAGAGGAACTGGTACAAGAAAATGTTTGCAGTGTGACTTACTGATAGTTGGATTTTATTAAAGGGTAACTGTGGTCTTGAATTCTTCCAAACCAGTAAGTATTTTATAAAAATCCTTCTATCACACCTTCAAAATAAAACCTAAATCACATCTCTAGATATAATTTGTGAGAAGTTATTGTTAGAAAACCTTCACCAATATTACTTACTGCTTGAGCACTTTCTGTTTTCAGCCATGTGACCAGCTTGTAGTCATTGACCAGCCTCAGTCTGCTTAATAGGCTCCCCTCCTTTACTGTCAATCTTTTCCCCAGATACTTTCTGATTTCCCCAGCATTAAGTCTTAACTAAGCATGCTTCTCCCCGGGCGGGGCTGAGGTCAGGTGATGTCACTCAACCTACTGGAAGCAGTTTGAACATTCAACCCAATGCAATTCCTCACAGGCTCCAGACAGAGATGTGGTTGTCAGCTCATTTAAGGAAATACTGCAGGCTTTCATTTAACACTGACTTGTTTTGAGACCACAGTTGCCCTTAATGATTAGCAACTAGTGCTGTTTTTTCATTGGCCAGTTAGTGAAAGAGGCAGGGCTTTTGTTATAAACATCTCATGTACCTGTGTGTGAAGGTTCTCATTCATCCATCATGGTATATCTGTTGTATTCAATTAGATCAACTGGACTTGAAGTTTAGTTCTTGAAGACGTTTCGCTAGTCATCCGACTGGCTTTCTCAATTCAGAATGACTTGTACAAGAATCTGTGGCACTTATTTACCCTGGAAAATCCCAATTGCATATCACAGCCAGGTGTTAAGGGTGTGATTAGATATGGCTAAGAGGTGTTATAGGAACGCCCAGAGTAAGGTGTCAAAACAGCATTGTACATGGCAGACAGATGGTGTCGAACCCCCCCACCTCTATTTAGACTTGGTTTCTTTATTATCACATTAATGGCCTTCTTGACACCTCTCTTGAACCAGTCCCGTTCCTTTGCCAATATGTTAACATTACAATCTTCAAACCTCTACCTGGGCGTTCCTATAACACCTCTTAGCCACTATCTAATCCACCCTTAACACTGGCTGTGATATGCTAATGGGATTTCCAGGTACATAATTGCCACAGATTCTTGTACAAGTCATTCTGAATTGAGAAAGCCAGTCGGATGACTAGCGAAACGTCTTCAAGAACTAAACTTCAAGTCCGTTGATCTAATTGAATACAACAGATATAATCACTGTTATAATATACCTCCAGAGAGACCAAGAACATGGTCATCCCATATGTAGCAGGGGTCTCCGAGAAATTAAGAAGAATTTTCAAAAAACATCGTATCCCTGTCTGCTTTAAACCGAACAACACACTGAGGCAGCAATGGGTACATCCGAAAGACCAAATACCTAACACAAGAAAAGCGACATCATACGCATTGCAGTGCAGTGCAGTGAAGAATGCTCTGATTTGTATGTGGGGGAGACCAAACGCAACTGCATCAACGATGGCCCAGCACAGAAGAGCCAATTCCTCGGTTCAGGACTCAGCCGTGTATCTGCATCTTAAGGATAAAGGACATACCTTTGAAGATTGTAATGTTAACATACTGGCGAAGGACGTGACTGGTTCAGAGAGGTGTTAAGGAGCCATTTATGTGAAAATAAAGAAACCAAGCCTAAATAGAGGTGGGGGGGTTCGACACCAACTGTCTGCCATGTACAATGCTGTTTTATCACCTTACTCTGGGCGTTCCTATAACACCTCTTAGCCACTATCTAATCACGCCCTTAACACCTGGCTGTGATATGCTAATTGGGATTTTCAGGGTACATAATTGCCACAGATTCTTGTACAAGTCATTCTGAATTGAGAAAGCCAGTCGGATGACTAGCGAAACGTCTTCAAGAACTACATTTCAAGTCCAGTTGATCTAATTGAATACAACAGATATCTCATGTACCATAACTCATAGAAACATGGGAGACGACTCGATATAATTAACTTTTCATGGTCTATTAATAAGAATTGTTGGTGGGTAAGGATCTAGTTTACTCTCTAATTAAATGTAGTTCACTGTTTTGCGGGTTTTATAGATCCCTTCTTCTCGGATAGTCCCAGGCATGTTAGGATTAAATCAGTAGAGTAGGATTAAATCAGGAAGTAATTCAGCATCAATGTTCTTTGCTAAGACAGTAGGAATGGTAGACATTTTATAGGAGTATTTAATAAACTTACATGAATAAGGCAGCGATCGCATGTCCATGATTTGCCACCTTATCTTCTCAGATGATTTATACATATCTGTTTTGTTCTTCATGAATAATGTTTATTACAGTGATGGTAATAGAGCTGGTTGGGTGCGTTTTAGTAGAAGTCCAGAGACACCCACACGTAAGTCTCTTCAGGACACTGAGTGCTGTTTCTTCCTTTTATCTTCCTGCAGTTCTAACTGGTAGCAGAGCTGCTTTTCGGTTGGTGACTGTTCCTTGTACTATGGCGATACTGTAGCTCCTATACTCCCGATTCCTCCTATTTACTGCTAAGGTTCTGTCCCCAATGTTCAGATAAGATAAATGAAGATGAGCAGGAACACGAGACTCTCTGCGGATGTTTTTTGATACTTAGTTTATTCACATGACATGTTTCGGGTTAAACAATTGAGAAAGGGTTGTTTAACCCGAAATATGTCATGTGAATAAACTAAGCATCAAAAGACATCCGCAGAGAGTCTCGTGTTCCTGTTACTGCTCATCTTACCATTTGCTATGGCGCCTGGTAACTTGCAACCCCAGTCTAGCACCATCATAATCCAAGAGCGATCAACCAAAATTAATTTTAATCAACAGGGTTAGTTCAGTGTAGATTATACACAATCTGGTTCATACCGGTAGTTCTGTAACTCCCATATTCCACACAATCACAACTCTTGTATATGAAACAATGAGTGAAGCAGGTGGAGACAGAATTGTGCATGAAAATTTGAGACTAACATATGCATCAGTCTATGCCTATGATTACATGCTCCCTAAGCTTAAAGAGGAACTGTGGTCAAAAAATGACTTAAGGTAAATTGATAGGAATTGCTCTCCGGAGAATGTTTGCAATTAATTTCCATTGTTTATTTTACATAATTTTGAAGATATTTACATTTTTGTGTGTGATATGGCAGCAGCATCACCAGGTCCCCTGCACTTCCTGCTTCCTGCTCTGAAACCTGTCAGTCAATCTGCCCTTTGCAGCCCCCCTGGTCCCTCCCACTCATGGACCCCATGGTCCCTCCAGTTGCAGGCCCCCCTTGGCCCATTCCCTTACAGCCCCATGTGGCCCCGCCCATTCACGGGTGTTGTGGCCCCACCCACTCGTGGATGCTGTGGCCCCCTCTCTCACCCCCTGCCCCATGTGTATATATCTGGGTTTAATATTGAATCTCCCCAGCACTATGCATGATATACGTGATAAACCAGCTTAAGTGGAACAAGTAAGTAAAGCCACTCCAGAAATTGGTTAAAATCTTACAACCCCATGTCTTCTTTAGATGTGTCCTTCTGCCTCTTCATCTGCTCTCCTCTGCATTCCTTTTAGGCATCTTTAGCTGAGTTCCTTTTCTTTTTGTTTCTTTAACTGGTAGCATCAGCCTAGAATCCTGGTCTCATTCTATTCTTGGGTCTAATCCAGTTTTTCTTAGAGACAAGCAACTACTTATTTGTCTATTTGGTACTATACTACCAGTAATGGTTTTTAGCCCTCGGCTTGTAAGGGCAAGTCCAGCCCTCAAATGAAAACTTACATACAGGTAAATCACCCCCCAAAACCCTAAACGGTTTAAAGTCTGAAATATATAAGTCTAGCCTGAAATACTGCACAATGTCCTGTTGCCCTTGTTACTTCCTAGTTCTTCCAGTTAGAACTGTCAGTTATGGATTTGGATTTGACAATGACTGAATGCTAATGTCCTATCTGACTCATCTGAGCATGCTCAACCTCAGTACCAGGTCCCTAAATAAGTTTCAACGAGGCCTCCAGAAGCATAGCAGGCATACAGTAATGATTCCAGAGGACAAAGTAGGATAGATCAACATATTTTAAAGGGCATGTCCACCCCCAAAACTATAATCCCCCCAACTACTGGCCCCATCATGTAGTGTAGTTTAATCCTTACCTCACATCCCAGCTCCATATGGTCCCCTGTAGCCCCCCCCCCCCCCCCAAAGTCCCAAAAACTGCCCACCAGGAGGATAGCAGAGTCCATATAGGACTCTGCCTCCTACCTGGCCTCCGGGAGAAGTTTGGCATGCGTACTGCAGCCCTTCTCCCCCTCCCTCTCCCTCCCTCCCTGGATTCCCTCCCCCTAGTGTAAATTCCCTTTAATATAGTAATCCCCCTGGTCTCCCAGCCCCAACCACATTTTTATTTTTAGAAAGCTCCCCAAACTCTTACTTACCTCCCCTCTTTCCTCCGCTGCACTGAATGACCGGCAGCCGCGTCCGTGATTGGCTGCCGCTCAGCCAATCACAGATGCGACTGCCGGTCCCGCCCCTCTGCTTGCATTCTCGCAATCAGAGGGCCGGCAGTGCGGCGATGGAAAGAAGGGAGGTAAGTAAGAGTTTGGGGATCTTTCTAAAAATAAAAATCATGCGGTTGGGGCTGGGGTACCAGGGGGGAAGGCTATATTAAAAAATAGAATTAAGGGTGGACATACCCTTTAACATATTCTTTCTGAAAGATGTCATTGCAAGGGTGGAGTTGTCCTTTAAAATGTCTGACCATAATGAAAAACCTGAAAAATAACAAAGTTACAACAATTTAACATTATGGCTGACCTCAGTGCCAGGTTAAATTTCCTCCAAATTAACAATATTAATTGTTCCTGCATTTCTCCTCACAATCTCTTGTCTTTATCATTTGATTGTGTAATGTGGACCTGAACTGCCATGTTTTAACTATTATTACATTTTTCTCTTACATTCTGAGCCTTTCACCAACTGCTCTAAAGAATCCATGTATGTCTTAGTGCGAGATGTGTTGCAGGCTTTTCAGATGCAGGGTCCTGTTATTGCAGACAACCTAGCCTAGTATTTATGCTCATCTCTATGATCTTAACGGGCATGTCTACCCCCAAAACTATAATTCCCCCCACTACTGGCCCCACTGTGTAGTGAATAAAAATCCTTACCTTACATCCCAGATCCAAATGGTTCTCCTGTAATTCCTCCCCAAAGTAAAAAAAACTGCCCACCAGGAGGATAGTAGAGTCCATATAGGACTCTGCCTCCTGTCTCCCCTCCGGGAGAAGTTTGGCATGCGCGCGGGGGAAAGAGGTAAGGTAAGTAACTATCGGGGGACTTTCTGAAAAATGTAATGAAGCGGTTGGGGCTGGGAGAAGGTGCCCTATCACATATAAAAAATATTTTAAAGGGTGGACATGCCCTTTAAGTAACACTGATTTCTTTGCTGTGAAAATTGATTTGATACTCAATGCTTTTCATCCAGACTCTTGATTAAATAAAATACTTTCATTTACTTCTCTCTAAAGGAAACATCAGATTACCCCCTTTCCTGTAGCTCCTCCTCCTGGAAGAAGTTTCGGCTTAATTTTGGAGAGTTCCTTGAGACGCTGGTACTTCGAAGTCAGTTTAGTATTATATATGATGATCTCCTTATGGATGTGCTCATATCTCTGCTGACTGGGATGTCAGATTCTCAGGTCAGACCTTTCCGTCATACCAGCACTTTTGCAGGTAAAAGTTCCACCTGCTAAAATACCTACTTGCTGTTTATATGTTTTAAAGGGTCACTATACTCACTCAAACAGCTTTGTATCATCTGAAAGTGCAATTTTAGGGTAGTAAAATTGTTACTTACATGTGTGTCTGTGCTTGCTTTGTTGGTTAATTTTCAATGTTTAGTAACTGCTCCCCCCTCCCTTAGTCACTGCCCACTTGTAAATCCAGCTGACACTGGATATATTCATTTACATAATAAAAAGCCTTGACAGACTGACACTATACAGCTCATTAACATATCTTCATGACACTGCTGATAGTGGGTGGGGCTGCTACTGTGTTAGAGACTTTCTCCCTCTCTTCTAACAGGCAAATACACATGCTGCCGATGGGTGGGTGAGGGGGCTGCTGTTGCTGTGTGAGACACTTCTCTCTTCTGACAAGCAAGCCAACATGGGGGGGGGGGGGGGGCTCCTGTAAGTGACACACTCCTGCAGCAGACATGGCTTGGATTTCTCGCCCTCTTACTGGTGTCTTTGTATTTATACTACCAAACACCTTGGGATACCACTATAGATAGACACAGACAAACACTTAGATACACATAGATTAAGACAGGAGACCAATATGATTAATCATAGTAAGAGGTCACTGAAGGGCACAAATTAGCATACTTGGTTTGAATGACAGGTGGTATAGTAGTGTACACTATCTAATATCATTAGATAATTATCTAGTACTAGACATTAAGCCCGCTACAATAACGGACGCTAGAAGCACAGAGTGTCCCCTTAGTGTCCCAAGGCCAGAGTACCCTCTTAGTGTCCCAAGGCCAGAGTACCCTCTTAGTGTCCCAAGGCTAGAGTCCCCCCTCTGTCCAAGGCCAGGGGCCCCCTCTGTCCCAAATCCAGGGCTCCCCCTCTGTACCAAGTCCCCCATCTGTCCCAAATCCAAGGGCCCCCTGTCTGTCCCGAATCCAGGGCCCCCCCTCTGTCCCGAATCCAGCCCCCCCCTCTGTCCCAAATCCAGGGGCCCCTCTGTCCCAAATCCAGGGGTCCTTGTCCCAAGCAACCTTACCTGCAGTCTGTTTAATTGCTGTTCTCCCTCCGTGTGTTTCCTGTTGACTCCCTCTAGTGATGAGTCAATAGGAACTGCAGACACTCTCCCTCTAGTGGTGAGTCAATAGGAACTGCAGAGACTCTCCCTCTAGTGGTGAGTCAATTGGAACTGCAGAGACTCTCCCTCTAGTGGTGAGTCCATAGGAACTGCAGAGACTCTCCCTCTAGTGGTGAGTCCATAGGAACTGCAGTGACACACACACAGGGACGCACACTTAGGGTTTTATTATATAGGATTATTTTTAAAAATTTAATTTTTGGAAGTATAGATACCCTTTAAAAAATAAGATCTAAGCTTGTTAGCTGTGAAAGATGTGTGGTTAATGTAAGGTGGTAGGGTTCTTTTAAGGTCTGCAAAATAATGTCAACTTTGTATTTCTGTCATACGTTTTTCAATGCGGGCCCCATATATATTTATGCAATCCTAGTAACGTGAAGAGTTCAGAGAATCGGATTATGAAAACAGAACTTATATCCAATACATAGCTCATATTCTGTTATCAGTAGATTAATACAAAATTAAAATAAATACGGCACAAACCAGTTTTATTTTTTATATCTTTCCAGGTGACAAGGGACATTGTTAAACCCATTCAAAAGACAAAGGAATTGTACAGTAAAAAAAACAAGAAATCAAATCCAGCTCACCGGGATTTCTGTTTCCCAGTCACTTTCATGGCAGCAGTCACCCTCCTATTGCAGTTAATTGAAACAGGAGGAACACCCCTAAAGCTCTTTTAAATAGCCCCTCCTCCATCCATTCAGTGTTCTAGTTCAAAGCTGTAAAACAAAATATTATCTGGGAGGGTTTTGGTGACTGCTGCCATGAAAGTGACTGGGAAACAGAAATCCCGGTAAGTTGGATTTGATTTCTTGTTTTCCCCCAGTGACCATGGCAGCAACGTCACCAAACGGATCACACCAAGCAAAAAGACTCTAGGGCGGGTTCTCTGTTCCAAACAAATCAATAATTTATTAAATCATATCTGAAATAACAGAATGCAAAACTTTTCTGCCAAATCTGGCATCCTGATTTAGTAGCACTTCCATCTTGTAGTACTTAATAAACGTCTTAGCTGATGCCCATCTCGCAGTTTTACAGATCATTTCCATCGGAGCCTCTGCTTGGGCCGCCCAGGAACATGCGATTCCTCTGGTAGAATGCGCCTTGAGGGATCTTGAAGCCTTTTGCCTGATAAGCTTTCTGTATGCAGGACACAATCCACCGACTCAAAGTTCTCTTAGTAGGTGTCTGTCCTTTCCTATGTCCCGCTGGAACTATTAAAAGATGTTCAGACTCTCCGTCCGATTCAGATAAACCTTAATAGCACCAAATCCAGTTTGCACCTTTCTAGGGAAATCGAGCAAAAAATCTCTTGCATTTCGCATTGATTTCTGAAGCTATCAGATCGATTTTGGGTTGTCCCCATCTTTCCACTATGTCCTGAAACACTGTTGGATGAAGGCTCCACTGTTTGAACTTTTTGATGACTTAGAAAGTCCACTTGAACGTTCTGTTTGCCTGGAATGAAAAGGGCTGAAATGCTCTTCAAATGTTTATATGCCCACTCGAAAATTGTTTTTGCTTCTTGCAGTAGTCTCCAACTTCTTTTTCTGCATTGCTTTTTGATGTAAAGAACTGTAGACATTGTCGCTTTTTATTATGATAGACTTGATCTGAATCTGATGTTTGAAGCTCTGAAGCGCTAGAAAGACAGCTCTCGGCTCAAGGACGTTGGATGGTACTTCTCTTCCGTCCCAGCATCCTTGGGCAACCTTGTTTTAAAACGTTGCCCTCCATCCTATGCTGGATGCATCGGTAGTTATTACTTGAGGTGTCTGGCAATCCAGTTTGAATCCCTTGTTCAAGTTTTTTCTGTCGAGCCACAAGGTAAGATTGTCTTTTAACCAAGCGGGCAGGTGAAGTCTTTTGAACATTTGCATTTGAGTGACCCTGGCCTTGGCTATTAGAAAGTGTTACCGAAACTGCATATGCCACCTCGACCACTGGACAAGCTTGATGGCTGCTGCCATTAATCCTAGTACTTTCAGAATTTCTTTAACCATTGACGTTTGATTTTTTACAATGGCTCGAACTTCTACACTCAGCTTTAGTTGTTTCTCTTCTGGTAAACTTACTAGATTTTCTTTTATCATGAAGTGTGTGCCCCCAGAAACACCAGGTCCTGTACCAGAGTTAAAGGGGAACTGTGGTCCAAAAATGACTTTAGGTAAATTGATAGGAATTGCTCCCCAGAGAATTTTTGCAATTTATTTCCATTGTTTATTTTGCATAGTTTTGAAGATATTTACATTTTTGTGTGTGATATGGCAGCAGCATCACCAGGTCCCCTGCACTTCCTGCTCTGAAACTTTCAGTCAATCTGTAATGTGTCTCATCCTTTGCAGCCGCCCTGGTTCCTCCCACTCATGGACCCCATAGTCCCTCCACTTTCAGGCCCCCCATGGCCTATTATCTTACAGCCCCATGTGGCCCCACCCACTCACGGGTGTTGTGGGCCCGCCCACTCACGGATGTTGTGGCCCCACCCTCTCGCGGGTGCCATGGCCCCGTCCACTTGTGGGTGCCTAAGCCCCGCCCACTCACAGGTGTCTAAGCCACGCCCACTCACGGGTGCCATGGGTTACTCAGAACCCCCCCCACAGAAAAAGAGTGAGAACTCTGCCTGAGAAGGGCTGTAGATTCCCTTACCTTCTCTGTCAGGACTTCACACAGCAGAGAGCAGGAGGGACTTCCTGCCTCCCTCACACACTGAGGGAGTCTGAGGCTGTGCTCGCCGGTGGCACTGTGCAGGAGAAGCCTTTGGAATGTCACATGTCAGCCTCCCAGCCATTAACTTTCTGGTCAGTTATTTCTGTCCAGAAATCTCAGGAAATTCCTTGACTTGTCTTGGATTGGAACATGAAAGTAGGCATCCTTCAATTCCACGCTTGCTAGCCAGGACCCCCTTCTTATTATTTTTATAATTGAGCTCAGAGACTTCATCTTGAACTTTTTGTATGTGACAAACTTGTTTAAATTCCTTAAGTCTAGAACTGGTCTTAGTTTCCCTGACGCTTTCTTGACCAGAAAAAGATTTGAGTGGAAACCTTTCTCTTGTTCCTTCACAGGGACTTTTTCTATCGCTCCAATCTGAAAAAGTTGTATAACATAATCTTGAATCAAGTTCCATTCTTCTTGAGTCCTGACTCCTTCTCTGGGTCTGAAAACATCTTGGGGATTTGAGGCAAATTCTATTTCCTATCCCAGAGATACTACTTGCAAAACCTGAAGGTCTCTTGTTTGAATCTCTGAAATTCTGTTTACCTGATCTCCAATTTGCTTGTCTCTATGCTTCCTTCCCTGGCCTATAAAATTCTGATGATGGAAAGGGCCTATTTGCCCCCTGCGCAAAATCTGGTCTCTGCCGCTTAAAACTTCTCCTGCAGTAGAAAAATACTCTTCCCTCCAGAAGCTTTATTAATGATGGAGTTCAGTTTCTCCCCAAAAACTAGATCACCTTCGAAAGGAAGCAGGCACAGGTTATTTTTTGAAGCAGTGTCTGCTTGCCAAGGTTTTAAAGGCGCATTCGGTGGAGAGACAGAAAAACAGCTGTCAGCACCAAATATCCTAAACCTCTGCTCTCTTTACATACTCACTCCTGCTTACCTAGGACCCTTAGAGTGACCTTAGACTCCATGCTGGAAAAAACAATAAAATACCATAAGCTGACTAAACCAACCCCAAACAGAAAAAGAGCTTTGGAAATAAACTTACATGGGGCAAGCAACAGTTCAAGCCAGCAATACAACAGGAGAAAACCTGCAGCAGTGTAAATCAGACCAACAGGCAGACACAGGATAAGCAGTCAAGCAGGTCGACCGGAAGTGGCAGATTTGCGGGTTAAACACACTTTAGAAAGGTAGGCGACACGTCCCCAACGCCTCCCAGCTAAAAACCGCCAATCCAAAAGGACACGTGGCTGGGAGGAGGCTGGGAAGGCAAGGAATGTCGGCCACGAAAAGCAGAAGTGATATCACCAGCAACTTCCGTTAACGCGCAGCCACTATCTTGCAAGGGGCAGCTATGCAAGATGCAGAGGGACAGCCTTCTGGACCTGGTCACAGGGCCTTACCTTGCTCTTGGCTCAGAACAAGTCTGGTCTCAGTCCCCCAGACCCCTGTCAGACTATCTGACTCTCTGTAAGTCCAAGCATGCTCGGTAATCTCTATGAGGCAGCATTAGGAGAGGGAATTTCCCACCATGCAGTTCATGTACCAACTGTCACCATTCCAGCCACAGCAAAACTATACATAACAAAATAGCTTATGACGCTAAGGCACTTGATTGACAGTTGAAACTGTAAGATGTTATAGATATCAGATTGGATGTCTAAAGAAATAGGAGACAGATCAACAAAGATCAAAAAATTTGTACCGTGATAGAATTATAGTTTACAGTAATGGGCAATTAAAAAAAATTAAAAAAACAATTCCCAGTGTGCATATCCTAGTTGTAGCCATTTGACTGCAGCAATCTAGATAACGACGTTGTTAATTTGGTGATTTGCTGCAGGAACATGCGTTGTTTTTCTCTTGTAGCCATGAAGTTAATGACCGGACTGGTGAAGGTGGCACTAAACTTGCATCTACACTTTAACACAACCAAACGCCAATATGATGTGGAACAATCTAAAACCCTAGAGAAGAGAGCAACAGAGAAACTAGAATCTCTATTAAGAAAGCAGAAAGAGGTAACTTGTCTCCTTAAAAAGATAAAATTAGCATTTAAATTCGTCTTATATGTAGACGGGATTGGCCCTATATAATGTATGTACAGCTGAAATGTCCATTTCCGATGGTGACGTACCTATGGAATTGGAAACAGTTGTTCTGACAGGAACATTTTCCATGGTCGCTTTCGGCCCCTTTACTAAAGTATAGCGATCATAGGGAGTATGGCAGTGATGAACGTTCTCCCTGTAATTTATATAGGAAGAACGATTGTGACTGTGTGTACTCCCATCTGTCAAAGATGACAGAATCTTGCAGATTTGTACTGTGTCTACCCACTTTAAGGCTGGGTACACACAAAGGGATGTTTTGTCACAAAGCACTGTGGGTTGTGGCAATAGTTGCTGCAGCCGACAGCTTGTGCAACCAATCAAGCGCTCCCATAGAGAACCAAATGATCTGACATGATTTACCAGTGTGTCTTTTCGTCCAATCTGGATGCTGGTCACAACTGCGGCCAAAACCAGCGCAGATTTTTTAGCCTGACCGACCAAAACACAGAAGTATTGGTCGATTGACACAAAAAATCTGCCGTATGTAGCCAGCCTAATGGCGCTTGTGAAAGATTGAGCCTGAACGCTTATAAAATCTACATATTAGGATGTGTGGGCTGTGATCGTAGGGAGTATGGCAGTATCTGTTTTCTCTATACTTTAAATAGGGAGAACCATTGTGACTGTGTATGTTTTGTCCCAACCTAGCAAAATCTGCCCGTACGTACCCAGCCTAATGGCGCTTGTGAAAGATTGAGCCTGAACGCTTATAATATCTACATATGAGGATGTGTGGGCTGTGATCGTAGGGAGTATGGCAGTAACTGTTTTCTCTATACTTTAAATAGGGAGAACCATCGTGACTGTATATGTTTTGTCCCAACCTAGCATTCGGGAGAAGTAGCCAAAAAATCTGCCCGTACGTACCCAGCCTAATGGAGCCTGTGAAAGATTGAGCCTGAGCATTAAAATCTACATATTACGATGTGTTGAAGGACAATAATACTGACCTCACCTTTACGCTTGCTGTTCAGTCCCACAGCATGACCAATAGGAAGATGCGCTGTGCAAGAAGCATGCCTTCCTATTGGTTCAGCCCTGAGACAAATGGGGCGGAGCAAGGCGACCACACATGCAAAGTTTAGCTTGTTCTGATTAAGCAGGCTTAACCAAGGGATGAGGACCTAGCACTTTATGTCCTAGCCGTGAATACTTTTTTTGTAAGAGGGTAGGTTTAAAGCTTTATGTTTACATAAGGTTATTCATGTTTGTATGATTCATAATTTCTTATTTTTAAACAGCTTCGAGAGAATGTGGAAGAGATTGGAAACTTGATGAATGGTATTTTTAAAGGGGTCTTTGTCCATCGTTACTGGTGAGTGAAGAATTATTGTGGTTGTTATAAATACGATATACACTTTCCATGTGGATCATTCATTTACACACAAGGAGGCTTATGTAAGTGCAAAGTTTTTCCTATGCAATTAATCTGCAGCAACGAATGAGATGCTCTCTTACTGCAGAAGCCCACTAAAAAGCTAACCTTTGATTGGTTGCTTCAGATTTATAGCACACAGAAACTGATTTCTGGTAAAGTCTTTTTTTCATCCATTCGATATTGAGAGTTGACAATTGTTTACTCAGTTTGTTACAGTGAAATTTACTACAATAATTAATTTTAAAATATTAAGCAATATTTTTAATTACTGATGGGAGTTAAAGTTCATGAAGCAAAGCAGGGAGAATAGTGTGGTACAGAGAGCCTGCAGTAACTGCCCCACTTCTTGCTCTGTGATATCGGACATGCTCAGTGGGTTCACCCCAGGAAGAGAGAAATTTGAAAAACGGGATAAACCTTTATGGAACAGAGGATTATTCGCTGCATGTGTATTTACAATGTTACACTGTACCTTTAGAAAATCACACACTCTTCACTGTAATAGAATTTATGACCATGGTTTGCCTGCTTTTTTCTCTCCTTTTAGCGACACCGTTACAGACATCCGTGCCATTTGTATGAAAGAAATTGGAGTTTGGATTAAAACTTACAGCCAGTCTTTCCTGAATGATAGCTACCTGAAGTATGTGGGCTGGAACCTCCATGACAAGGTCAGATGGGAAGGAAACTTGACTGCATTTGATTATATAAATATAAATATGTTGAGAATAAAAGCTAAAAATGTGAATAAGCCTAAAATGACAGAGTCTAGTTGCTATACTATACTATATTGTACTATACTACACTCCTTTAATAATTCACACTCTTTGATTTTTAAAAAAACAAAACATTTCTCTATCAGCCAGTAGAGGGACTCAGGAACACAGGGGTTTAGCTCCATTCTCCAGGAACGGATACTTTACAATTGAAAGAAGTGAGGCTCCTCCCCTTAGGGCAGTGGTGGCGAACCTATGGTACGTGTGTCAGAGGTGGCACTCGGAGCCCTTTCTGTGAGCACTCATGCACAGCAGAATTCACCAGAGTTTGTTACCAGAAAGCCAGAGACAAAGTGTAGTGGCCGTCTGTAGCAGAGAGAGGTCACATGCTATAACATTCAGCTTTTCTATTTTGGATCTCAACTCCTGTCTAATAATGTAGGGTTAATGTCACTGTTTTATATCTCAAACACCTGTCTAATAATGTAGGGTTAATGTCACTGTTTTATATCTCAAACTCCTGTCTAATAATGTAGGTTAATGGTCACTGTTTATATCTCAAACTCCTGTCTAATAATGTAGGGTTATGTCCACTGTTTTATATCTCAAACTCCTGTCTAATAATGTAGGTTAATGTCACTGTTTTATCTCAAACTCCTGTCTAATATGTAGGTTATGGTCACTGTTTATATCTCAAACTCCTGTCTAATAATGTAGGGTTAATGTCACTGTTTATATCTCACTCCTGTCTAATAATGTAGGGTTAATGTCACTGTTTATATCTCAAACTCCTGTCTAATAATGTAGGGTTAATGTCACTGTTTTATATCTCAAACTCCTGTCTAATAATGTAGGGTTAATGTCACTTTTTTAGATCTCAAACTCCTGTCTTATAATGTAGGGTTAATGGTCACTGTTTATATCTCAATCTCCTGTCTAATAATGTAGGGTTAATGTCACTGTTTTATATCTCAAACTCCTGTCTAATAATGTAGGGTTAATGGTCACTGTTTTATATCTCAATCCCCTGTCTAATAATGTAGGGTTAATGTCACTGTTTTATATCCAAACTCCTGTCTATAATGTGGGTTAATGGTCACTGTTTTTATATCTCAATCTCCTGTCGATAATGTAGGGTTATGTCACTGTTTAATATCTCAAACTCCTGTCTAATAATGTAGGTTAATGGTCACTGTTTATATCTCAAACTCCTGTCTATAATGTAGGTTAATGTCACTGTTTTTATATCTCAAACTCCTGTCTAATATGTAGGGTTAATGGTCACTGTTTTATATCTCACATCCTGTCTAATAATGTAGGTTAATGTCACTGTTTTATTTTCTCAAACTCCTTTCTAATAATGTAGGGTTAATGGTCACTGTTTATATCTCAAACTCCTGTCTAATAATGTGGGTTAATGGTCACTGTTTTATATCTCAATCTCCTGTCTGATATGTAGGGTTAATGTCACTATTTTATATCTCAAACTCCTGTCTATAATGTAGGTTAATGGTCACTGTTTTATCTCCAAACCCTGTCTATAATTGTAGGGTTAATGTCACTGTTTTATATCTCAAACTCCTGTCTAATAATGTGGGTTAATGGTCACTGTTTTATATCTCAATCTCCTGTCTAATAATGTAGGTTAATTCACTGTTTTATATCTCAAACTCCTGTCTAATAATGTAGGGTTAATGTCACTGTTTTATATCTCAAACTCCTTTCTAATAATGAGGGTTAATGGCCACTGTTTTATATCTCAAACTCCTGTCTAATAATGTAGGGTTAATGGTCACTGTTTTATTTCTCAAACTCTCTTCTAATAATGTAGGGTTATGGTCACTGTTATATATCTCAAACTCCTGTCTAATAATGTAGGGTTAATGTCACTGTTTTATATCTCAAACTCCTGTCTAATAATGTAGGGTTAATGTCACTGTTTATATCTCAAACTCCTGTCTAATAATGTAGGGTTAATGGTCCAGTTTTTTTCTCAAACTCCTGTCTAATATGTAGGGTTAATGTCACTGTTTATATCTCATCTCCTGTCTAATAATGTGGGTTAATGGTCACTGTTTATATCTCAATCTCCTGTCTAATATGTAGGGTAGGTTAATGTCACTGTTTTATATCTCAAACTCCTGTCTAATATGTAGGGTTATGTCACTGTTTATATCTCATCTCCTGTCTATAATTGTAGGGTGTAATTGTCACTGTTTTATATCTCAAACTCCTGTCTAATAATGGAGGGTTAATGTCACTGTTATATATCTCAATCTCCTGTCTAATAATGGAGGGTTAATGTCACTGTTTTATATCTCAAACTCCTGTCTATATTGTAAGGGTTAATGTCACTGTTTTAGATCTCAAACTCCTGTCTTATAATGTAGGGTTAATGGTCACTGTTTTATATCTCAACTCTCCTGTCTAATAATGTAGGGTTAATGTCACTGTTTTATATCTCAAACTCCTTTCTAATAATGTAGGGTTAAGGTCACTGTTTTATATCTCAACCCCTGTCAATAATTAGGGTTAATGTCACTGTTTTATATCTCAAACTCCTGTCTAATAATGTAGGGTTAATGGTCACTGTTTTAATATCATCCCTGTCTATAATGTAGGGTTAATGTCACTGTTTATATCTCAAACTCCTGTCTATAATGTAGGTTAATGGTCACTGTTTATATCTCAAACTCCTGTCTAATAATGAGGGTTAATGTCACTGTTTTATATCTCAACTCCTGTCTAATAATGTAGGTTAATGTCGCCTGTTTTATATCTCAATCTCCTGTCTAATAATGTAGGGTTAATGTCACTGTTTTATTTCTCAAACTCCTTTCTAATAATGTAGGGTTAATGGTCACTGTTATATATCTCAAACTCCTGTCTAATAATGTAGGGTTAATGGTCACTGTTTTATATCTCAATCTCCTGTCTGATAATGTAGGGTTAATGTCACTATTTTATATCTCAAACTCCTGTCTAATAATGTAGGTTAATGGTCACTGTTTATATCTCAAACTCCTGTCTATAATGTAGGGTTAATGTCACTGTTTATATCTCAAACTCCTGTCTAATAATGTAGGGTAATGGTCACTGTTTTATATCTCAATCTCCTGTCTAATAATGTAGGTTAATGTCCTGTTTTATACTCAAACTCCTGTCTAATAATGTAGGGTTAATGGTCACTGTTTTATATCTCAACTCCTGTCTAATATGTAGGGTTAATGGCCACTTTTTTATATCTCAAACTCCTGTCTAATAATGTAGGGTTAATGGTCACTGTTTTATTCTCAAACTCCTTTCTAATAATGTAGGGTTAATGGTCACTGTTATATCTCCAAACTCCTGTCTAATAATGTAGGGTTAATGGTCACGTGTATATCTCAAACTCCTGTCTAATAATGTAGGGTTAATGTCACTGTTATATATCTCAAACTCCTGTCTAATAATGTAGGGTTAATGGTCACTGTTTTATTTCTCAAACTCCTGTCTAATAATGTAGGGTTAATGTCACTGTTTATATCTCAATCTCCTGTCTAATAATGTAGGGTTAATGGTCACTGTTATATATCTCAATCTCCTGTCTAATAATGTAGGGTTAATGTCACTGTTTTATATCTCAAACTCCTGTCTAATAGGTAGGGTTATGTCACTGTTTATATCTCTCTCCTGTCTAATAATGAGGTTAATGTCACGTTTTATATCTCAAACTCCTGTCTAATAATGTAGGGTTAATGGTCACTGTTATATCTCTCAATCTCCTGTCTAATAATGGTGGTTAATGGTCACTGTTTTATATCTCAAACTGTCTAATAATGGAGGGTTAATGTCACTGTTATATACTCAATCTCCTGTCTATAATGGGGTTAATGTCACTGTTTTATATCTCTCAAACTCCTGTCTATAATGGAGGGTTAATGGTCACTGTTTATATCTCAAACTCCTGTCTAATAATGGAGGGTTAATGTCACTGTTTTATATCTCAAACTCCTGTCTAATAATGGAGGGTTAATGTCACTGTTTTATATCTCAAACTCCTGTCTAATAATGTAGGGTTAATGTCACTGTTTTATATCTCAAACTCCTGTCTAATGTAGAGTGCCTACATCAGTAATACCTCCTATGCTGGCAGCAAGGAAGCCGTGAGCAACAAATGTGTTGAGGCACAGGACAAATAGATTACAAATGAGCTACGGTGCAGGTACCAAAGATGATAATATAGTCATCAAACCAAAAAGAAGGAAGAAGGTACCGCACTCAAATATGATAAATGTATATACAACCCTTTATTAAAGGGCATCTATACATAAAAATAGGTTATTTTAAATTGACCATAACTGGAAACTATAATTCTTCCCAACCACCACTGTATCATTTTTTTATTGATCAGCCCCCTATTTCTTGAGATATCCAATCTAAAACTTTTTATATTTCAGCTGTCAATCAAGTTCCTTGCTCTCAAAAACTATTCTTCTGTGAGTAGTTTTACTGTAGCTGGAATGGAGACAGAGTTTTGACAGTTGGAATGTTGTATGCTGTGTGCTGGATTGACAGTTGGTTTGTGGGAAAAAAGTCAGGTCGGATGGAAGAGGGAGTGGTTAAAAGATGGAGGGGGGATATTGCTCCTAAACAAAATCTGTGCTGGATTGAAGGCATGCAGCAACACACACAAATCAGAGTAAGTGCTACTTACATGTATTCAATTATAGATTAAGATGAGGCAAAGTCATTTTTTCAGTATAGTGTCCCTTTAAAGCACAGACGGGGGTATAATGTGAACAATACAATTAAAATCACTTAAAAATATATTTACACTGGGGGGCGGAGCAAGAGCACGATGGAGTAAGTCGCAAGACAGCAGAGCTCCCGCACAAACAATATTATCCGAGGCTAATACCTGAAACAAACGGACCCACACACTAATCCTGGACAATCCAGGCAGCACAGCACAGATGACAAGGTCGAAATCTCAAAAAGCAGCGTTAGCAGCAAGGAAATTGCAAAAGTTTGCCTGGCACGCCGAGACTGAGGAACAGATTTGCGCGCATTCTCCGACTTCCTCTGACGAATTGGCGGAGGCCTCCCCGTCCCACAACTCGGAGCCTCCAGCAGCAGCCATGAGCAAAAGGGGAGAGGAGACTCCAACACAACAACCCGCACAGAAAGAACAAAGCGAGGTCCTGGCCGCAATACAGGAAACCAAGCGATCACTTACCGGACTCCTAGAAGAGGTGAGATCTGACCTTTCACTGCTTAGGCAAGACATGCAGAGACTGAGGCAACGGGTGGGAGACACAGAGCAGAGAATCTCCAATGTGGAGGACACTGTTACACCTATGGGACAAAATATCTCCCAACTAACCCAAGAATTAAATATGGCACGACAAAAAAATCGATGACCTTGAGAACAGGTCATGAAGGCAAAACCTCAGATTTATCGGATTTCCTGAATATAGTGAGGGCCCAGACCCAACGACTTTCCTGGAAAACTGGATAAAAAACTCACTTGGCACACAACAGTTGACGTGCTCGTTCGCTATAGAAAGGGCCCATAGGGTCCCCGGAAGACCCCCAGCCCCTGGCGAACGAGCCAGACCCATAGTGGCTCGCCTCTTAAACGCAAAGGACAGAGACACAATCCTAAAACTAATACGCACCAGCGGAGATATAAAATATGAAAACACAGTTATTAAAGTCTTTCTGGACTTCTCAATTGACTTACAAAAAAGAAGGGCCACATTCACAGAAGTTAAAAAACGGCTACAACACGCAGGGTTAAAGTACAGTATGATGTACCCAGCAAAACTCAGAGTGGAGGCGAATGGCTCGACTAAGTTCTTTGAAAATCCTAAATCAGCCGCGGACTGGCTGGATTCCAAATAAATACTATGCACATGGTTAACAGTCAGACCCATCCTAAACACTCCACCACTCCATAAACGGAGAGTGTAAAACTGGATTTACCAACCTCACATGTAAGGTCAACCGTGCGGTCCATTTGTATTCTGAATTGTGCGGGAGTTTACTCCAAAATGTTATATGTTTGTATTAGACAGGTCGACCTGTCGTATTGCTTTAATGATACTGGATATACTCTGGATAACTGTATACATGGGTATTAACTTTGATAAATGTATGCTCAAACAGGGTAGGTCCAGAAAAAGCTCTGTAAAAACGCACCAATAAGTGCAATCCCCCCAACTTCTACCACCAAAGGTGATATATACAATCTATGGAAATGTTATAAGTTGATTGTTATAACCTCTATGTTAGAGGTCAGGTTTATAATAAGAATTTTAACTTCCCCAAACCAATCCCGGGACCCTTCCCTACATTCTTACCTGAATAGAACATATCGAATAATATGCTATATACAAAGAAATGTCCTGGACAAGTGTAATGGCAATAAAATACATGAGAGAGAAAATATCAAACACGAAACTGGGTGTTAGACCCTGGAAAGAATACCAACCCATACCTCAACTCCTTATCTAAACTAAGGAATACCCTAATAATAGGTATGGATCTCATACAACTACCACATCGTGGCTATGGAAGTTGACCATAAATTGGGAAACAAACCACAAGAACCAACCCATAACAGATTCCTATCCCCAACCACTGGGACCCTTCCCCTAAAATCTCCCCCCCCCCTTTTTCTTTCTTTTTTTCCTTCTCTATTGTATTACAATTTCTGGGCTATGAAATGTTCAACAGAAATCAATATATGCATAAACCTGTCAATCTTTACTAAATGTGTGACAAATGTAATATGTTAATGGTGGTGGAGTATCTATAGATGGGCACACAAATTAATATAGTCTCATGGAATGTAAGAGGCTTAAATGAGCCCAAAAAGAGACTCGCTGTATCTCCCTAATGATCACTCCAGTAAAATAATATGCCTCCAAGAAACACATTATTACCTGCAACACTAAGTTACCTAAAGGGGTGGATAATTAAGTCTATACATAGTACACACTCCGCTTATTCCAGAGGAGTTTCGGTGCTCATCTCTAGATCTGAACCACAAAATAATTAAGTTTCAGACTGACAAGAATGGGAAATATGTTTGTTTAGCAATAGAGGTGAACAGATACAGTACGTTATACTAAATATATATGACCCACCCCCCGCTACACTGAACCCACTCAAAATGCTGTAAGTTCACACTACAGTTCCCACAAGCAAAGATAATTGTGTAGGGATTTCAATAACATAATGAATGGAACATTGGATAGGTTCCCCCCCAAACAAACAAACAAACAACATTATCACAATATATTGCAGAAATACAGTGGATAGATATATGGCGATTCAAAAAACCAAATAAGAAGTCATAACATGCAAATCAGCCTCACACAACAACGCTTTCTAGAATAGACTATATATGTAAGTAAAAACATAGTCAACGAAATAGACACAATCACCCAACACACAAGAGGAATATCTGATCATTCCCCATTATCACATAAAAATAAGAACAACGAACCCCATAGTAAATAGAGGAGGAGAATACACCCATTCTGGCTCACATGTGCCCTCACCTGGTACAATAGAGGATAAACTAGCACCATACCTCTCTTTAAATAATGACACAATAACCACTGAAACACAATGGAAACCTTTAAAATATTCTAAGAGACTATTTGAACAACCGAAATTAAACAAATAAAAAAACGAACCACCGACAAGGAAAATTCCTAACCAAAACGGTACTAGAGGCAGAAGACACAATATATTAACGCCCCAACACCACAAAATCAGGCTTCATGGCAGATAGCACAGACAGAATATAATAAACTATGACAGAAAAAAATAAATAGACAAAACTTCTTCAAAAAACAAAAATACTTCACACAAGGGAACCAATCAGCGAAGTTGCTGGCCAGATTAGCCCACGGCCCACTAGACCAAAACACCATACTAGAGATAAAACACCCGAGGGAACTCAAGTAATAGACTCAAAAGAAATATTAGACACATTTACCAACTTCTACAAACAACCAATACCAATCTCAGTATTGCGCACCACCCAACAACTAGCCGAATACATGGATAAAATTCCCTTTCCCAGGTTGCTCGACCAAGATAGGGGCAAACTGGAAGAAGGGATCTCCCCAAGTGAAAAACAGAGGCTATGGAATCAATGGCAACAGGAAATCACAGGCCCAGACGGGATCTCGATTGAGACATACAGAGATACAGGGAATACATCCTACGGCTACTATTAAACACTTACCAAAATGCATTTGATAAAAACAAGCTTCCACCATCTATGTACGAAGCTCATATTATCCTCATCCCTAAACCCGGAAAAAAACCCATAGACTGCGGATCATATAGACCAATATCCCTATAAACATAGATTACAAAATATTAGCTAAAATATTAGCAACCAGAATACAAAGTGTAATCAAAAAATCATCCACCAGGACCAGACGGGATTCATCCCAGGGAAGTCCACTTCCATAAACATACGGAAAACCTTGATAAATTGTTAGTTAACCACGACAATTCCGGAACCCGTTTACTACTGTCATTAGACGCCAGGAGAGCATTTGATTCTATAGAATGGCCATATATATGGGAATGCCTCCAAAGATTTGGATTCGGCCCCCAATATATAAAATGGGTTAAGCTACTATATGCCCACCCTCAAGCTGCATTCGAGCCAATGGCAAATCATCTACATTTTCACACTAGCCAGAGGCACGAGACAGGGATGCCCCTGTCCCCATACTTATTTGCAATAGCAATAGAAACCACTGGCCTGATACTAAGAAATAATCAAAACATACATGGGCTACAACTAAAAAACCAAACTTCACTGTTGAGCATGTACGCAGATGATCTAATACTGTACCTGGCAGACCCCAATGAATCCTTACGAGAAACATACAAATCAATTACCGAATTTGGTCCCCTCTCTGGACTTTACATCATTGGGACAAGTCATGTATTTTCCCAATAGACGAGAACTTAGAGTTCCTATGAAGTTTAAAGATTAGTACCAATAGTTACACACTTCAAGTACCTAGGTATCATCATCACAAAATCACCTCAAGAATTCATGCAACACAATGTCCTCCCTCTAATGGAAATAGCAAAACTGAGACACAAAGCTGGAAACAATTCCCTATCAATCTATGGGGGAAAATAACCTTAATTAAAATTATATTACTCCCAAAATTCTGTATACTACAACACAGTTGGTATATATACCCAAACCAATTTTTCAAACAACTGGACAGCATCATATTATCTTTCTCTGGGCTCTGGCAGGACTAGAGTCCGACTCAAAATATTACAATTACCCAAACAGCAAGCTGGCCTAGCCCTGCCCACTTTTTCCACTACTACTTGGCCGGACAACTTAAATATTTATAGCATGGGTAATACCCCCCCCCCAGACCCTCAGGATACACCACCACCAACAATGTATGATGCTGAGGGGCTTCTGCAGTCCTATCTCACCTCACTCCCTATAACCTTCCTAGACTCCCCAACATATCAAATAATTGGGGGAGGTACTCCGTTGCACATACAGCAATATAAAATTGGCAGGAAATAAATAAATTACTCCAATACAAAACCCCTCAGAAAGAATCACCACTATGGTATACCCTAGATACAAGGAACTGTCCACATTTACAGAAGCCGGAATGTGGGAGAGAAAAGGTGTCCGATACTTTCACAAATAATATACAAGGATGAGTTCTCATTTGAATATCTTCAATCTAAAACTGCAATTGCCAAACTCATTTTGTTCAGATACTGGCAGCTACGACATTGTGTAAGAGGAGAAATTTGGATCCACACATATACAGATGAACCCACACCCATATACAACTTAAGGAAATAAAGGTGAAAAAAGATTGGTTTCCCAGATTTATATGTACCTGACGATGTATAATTCCAGAGTAGCTAAGACATCAATCCTCTCCAAATGGTCCAGGTATATGCAAGATGTTACAGAGAAATCATGGGATGAAATGGCTCGCTCCCAACACAGGCCACTAAATCAGCAAATAATAAACTGATCCAGTTTAATATTCTCCACCAGACATACCTGACACCCCAACTATGTCAAGAATATCCCCAGAAACTCCCCTGAATGCCCCAGATGCCAAACATCCCCGGCAGATTTCTGGCACATGGTGTGGACATGCCCAGCAGTACAAGTATACTGGAACCAAATTATAAACAAACTATCAGAAATAACAAACAAACCCATCCAACAGACCCAGCAATTTGTCTACTGAGTCTTAATTAGAGGATAATTGGGCCAGTACCATATCACCTTTTTAAAAGAAACCTTATTCTAGCAAGGAAGGTGTTAGTACTGAACTGGATGAACTCCAATGTATAAGTGTTAAACAATGGGAAAACCTGGTGAAGGACTCTTTGGGCGTTCAATAGAGTTATATACCTGGACCAAGGAATTCAGATAATTTAATAGAATATGGGGTATGTGGTTGATTTCTAGGGACTCCACAGATTTGAGTGAAGCTTTAGCAACAGTGTACCACTTGAGAATGGGCGGTGGAGGTGGGAGAGGAAATCTCAGGGATAACTAGGTATAGTTTGAAGATTTAATCACAATACGAATAACACAAAACATGTCTCTAATTTCCCCCAGTTAACAGTTCAAAAGTTGGAATTATTATATGCAATGTATAAAAAAAAAAGAAAACAAAGACAATTAACTGATGGATAACACTGTTTATTGAATAGATTATGTACAATGTATGTAAACTGTCACATTGCCGAAAACGATGCTGAATAAAAACAAGTTTAAAAAAAATATATATATTTACACTGGAGTATCAAGGTACCCTATCCAACAAGTACATTGTGCCTAATACAAGTGCCAAACAGGGGTAAGTCCAGGTTCACTTTGCTTTATAGCTGCCTTTGATGTAACCTCATATGTTCTGCCCCACAACATCGAGTTGTGCAAAAATGAAGTATTCTTTGAGGTACGCCAACAGGGCTTAAATGCAATTCACACAGGATATTGATAAATCCTTGATAAAGGACTCCGTCGGAAACATGTCGTGTGTAAAATAAAATATCACTTTCAGCAATATCCTGTGTGAATTGCGTTTAAGCCCTGTTGGCGTACCTCAAACAATACTTCATTTTTGCCTAATACAAGTGCAGCCATCCATCACTAGACTCACAGATACACAGTAGTAATAATGGTAACAATACTGTATATAGCCATACACTTATCATTTACCTGTCATGGGTCAGCGTCAAAGTGCAGTCATGGGGGGTCCATGAGAGGGAGAGCCAGGACAGGGACCAAGGCAAGGCCCTAGAACAAACGCTGGACGCGTTTCGCCCTATACAAGGGCTTTCTCAACAGCGTGGAGCAGCAAGGAAGCCATCTTCCTCAAATCTATTACGGGATCTGGCAAAGATATATAACGTTGTGCTCCTCTAGGATTTTTTCTCTGTCCTGGTTTGTACTATCCAGAGTCCTCAGTTTCCTCCAGAGAGGTTTTGACAGTGGCCTTCCTTTAGTGCTTTAAAAGGGCAGGTGACTATACCTTCTGTGTTTTGTCATCGGAAACTTGCCAGCAGGAAGGATATTCAGACTTTCTTGCTAGGGGTCATTCACTTATGTTCCCCATCTCACACTCCAGTCCAGCCCTGGTACCTTACCTTAGTTCTCAGAGCTCTACAGAATTCACCGTTTTAAGCCCTTATGGTCAATCTCCTTAAAGGGTATGTCCACCCTAAAAAAAAATTTTTTTACCAAACATTCCCCCTGTCCCCCCAGCCCGAACCGCTATATTAGTATTATTAGAAAATGCCCAAAACTTTACTTACCTCCCCTCTTCCCTCCGCTGCACTGCCAGGCCCTCTGCTTGCGAAAAAATGCAAGCAGAGGGGTGGGACCGGCAGTCGCGTCTGTGATTGGCTGAGCGGCAGCCAATCACGTACGCGGCTGCCGGGAGTTCAGTGCGGCGGAGGCAAGAGGGAAGGTAAGTAATGTTTTGGGCACTTTCTGATCCATTTTGTTTATTATAATAAAGGAGTTTTTACTTTGAACTTATGCTTTGGTGGTGTGCCCATTCTATGTCCACTACTTTTTTCTTTTTGGTATGATCTTACTAATAGAGCGGTTGGGGCTGGGGGGACGGGGAATGTTTGGTAAAAAGGGTTTTATGGTAGGGGGAGGGAATCCTAATCGGGAGGAAGAGGGTGGGGGAGAAGGGCTGCAGTACGCATGCCAAACTTCTCCTCCTGGTGGGCAGTTTTTGGGAATTTGGGGGGGACCACAGGAGAACCATATGGAGCTGGGATGTGAGGTAAGGATTAAACTACACTACACAATGGGGCCAGTAGTGGGGGGATTATAGTTTTGGGGGTGGACATGCCCTTTAACTCTCCGCACTTGGAACACTTTCTTTTGGCCATTTCCTCCATCCAGGAGAGCTGCAGAACTGGCAGCCCTATCAGTGGAACCTTCGTGCCTGACACTCAGGACAGATAAGGCCATCCTTCGCCCTCATTCTTCCTTTCCTCTGAAGGTGGTATCATCCTTTCACATCATTCAGGAAATTGTGGTTTCCTCTTTCTTTACAAATCCTTCCTCTTCCAAAGAACATAAGTTACATTTTCTCGAAGTGGTGTGGGCTCTTGGGACCTACATTGTTCGCACTCAGGGTCTCTGTTCCTCCCAGGCATTGTTCATCCTTCTGGTGGGACCCCGTTGAGGATACAGGGCTTTGCCTCCGACTCTGGCAAGGCGGATTCATTCTACTATTGTCCACTGGAGCTGTTCCTCCCTTACAGATTACAACTCATTCTACTCAGGTGGTCTGGGCCTCTTGGGCAGCACGCCATAGCGCATCATGTAGACCAGATATGTTGGGCGGCAGCGCGGTCCTCCATAAACACTTTTATAAAGTTTTATTGTCTCCATGTGTTTGCAGAGAAAGATGCGGAGCAGCGGAGGTGTAAGTATTTATTCTGTCCACCCTAAATTTCTAGGAACGTTTCGATGTCCCCTGTGTTCCTGGGTCCCCCTGCAGGCTGATAAAGAAAAGGGGATTTTTGAAGTTTCCAGTAAAATCCTTTTCTCTGAAACCATAAGGGGGACCCAGGTACTTCCCTCCCTGTTTGACATGTTCTTTCGTGTTTATTCTGGCTTGTTGCCTTTGTTAAATTTTTCTTCTGTCTGCTTTCGCTCCCTCTTTGGGACAAACTGGAGGAGACTTCCTGTGCTCAGAGAGGTATACCCTAAGGGGAGGAGCACCAGAGCCTCACTTCTCTTCAATTTTAACGTTTCCGCTCCTGGAGAATGGTGCTAACCCCCTGTGTTTCTGGGTCCCCCTGTAGGCTGATAGAGAAAAGGATTTTACTGGTAAGTACAAAAATCCCCTTATCTGCCATGTAAGTAGAAATTCAGGGTATAAAGTCAAGTTGTGCCGCCATTGCACAGTGTTCTAAACACCTCTATGGTAGCCTATTGTCTAATAGTAGGTTCAGTAGACCCACTGGGCTTGTAAAATGAACCAATCAAAAACGTCACCAGTGAAATGATTTCTGGCTCCATATTGTTTGAAACAAGTGAGATACTTCTCGTGTCAATGGAATAAAGTGGGTTATTTTTTTGCGGGGGGTCTCATAGATAAGAGGTTTCAGACCCTGGCACACTTGTGTTTCAATATTTTGTAATTATCCATATTTTATGCACTTAAAGGGCATGTTCATCCTTCAAATAGAAAATGATATATAGGCAAATCACCCCCAAAATCTCAAGTTAGAAACCAGAGAGATTCGGTACTAACCTGTTTGGGGGTGATTTATCTATGTACAGTTTTTAATTTGAGGGGTTGAATTGGCCTTTAAAAGTGTATATTGTAATCTAATTTGATTATAATCAGTTAAACTATATTGGACTCCCATTTATAAACCCCGTCATAGACGATGCTATTGAAGGAGGATATACAGTGGTTGGCAAAAGTATTCGCCCCCCTTACTGCCACAAACATGAATCCATTTTATTGGAATTCCACGTGAAAGACCAATGCAAAGTGGTGTACACGTGAGAAGTGGAACGAAAATCATACATGATTCCAAACATTTCTTCCAAGATTGCCCTGTATTTGGCTCCATCCATCTTCCCATCAACTCTGACCAGCTTCCCTGTCCCTGCTGAAGAGAAGCACCCCCAGAGCATGATGCTGCCACCACCATATTTGACAGTGGGGATGGTGTGCTCTGAGTGATGTGCAGTGTTAGTTTTCGCCACACATAGCGTTTTGCATTTTGGCCAAAAAGTTCCATTTTGGTCTCATCTGACCAGAGCACCTTCTTCCACATGTTACTGTGTCCCCCACATGGCTTGTGGCAAACTGCAAACGGGACTTCTTATGCTTTTCTGTTAACAATGGCTTTCTTCTTGCCACTCTTCCATAAAGGGCAACTTTGTGCAGTGCACGACTAATAGTTGTCCTATGAACAGATTCCCCCACCTGAGCTGTAGATCTCTGCAGCTCGTCCAGAGTCACCATGGGCCTCTTGACTGCATTTCTGATCAGCGCTCTCCTTGTTCGGCCTGTGAGTTTAGGTGGACGGCCTTGTCTTGGTAGGTTTACAGTTGTGCCATACTCCTTCCATTTCTGAGTGATCGCTTGAATAGTGCTCCGTGGGATGTTCACGGCTTTGGAAATCTTTTTGTAGCCTAAGCCTGCTTTAAATTTCTCAGTAACTTTATCCCTGACCTGTCTGGTGTGTTCTTTGGACTTCATGGTGTTGTTGCTCCCAAGATTCTCTTAGACAACCTCTGAGGCCGTCACAGAGCCGCTGTATTTGTACTGACATTAGATTACACACAGGTGCACTCATCAGGCAATGTCTATGGGCAACTGACTGCACTCAGACCAAAGGGGGCTAAATAATTACACCTTGCACCTGAGGAAGGGGCGTGTCCCCCGAAACATGGTGCACGTGTGATGGTTAAAGTGAAATAAAAGTTAAAATTGGCTTTGCAGTGTGCGTTCTCCCCGTATTTCTTTCTGGCTAAATAATTCCGCACACCCCACTTTGCAGTTATTGATTTGTTAAAAATGTTTGGAATCATGTATGATTTTCGTTCCACTTCCCACGTGTACACCACTTTGTATTGGTCTTTCACGTGGAATTCCAATAAAATTGATTCGTGTTTGTGGCTGTAATGTGACAAAATGTGGAAAACTTCAAGGGGCCGAATACTTTTGCCAACCACTGTATTACACTGAATCTGGGTAGCAAGTTATAGATGTGTGTATGTATTTTCTTATTACAACTTGTTTATCCATTCACATTAAAACCTGCCCAAAGAGCTTACAATCAAAGTACTGTATGACACTTACACACATTAATGTTTGGGATTTTGTGTTTCTTTAGCAGGGGCAGGTTAGACTGCAATGTGTCCACACTCTGCATAGTATATACAGCGTGCAAGAGAATGCAGCAAGGCTGGAACTTTTTACTAGCAGATTCAAGGTGAGAATACACATATACATTGGGATTTTGATCACTGATCTGATCATTTCAATTTTCTATTACATTTCAATCTTTTCCTGTGTTTTCTGTTTATTTACCCTTTTAGGGGCAAGTTATTTTATTACACATTATTTTAATGGGCCATTTAACAGGTAAGAAATCTAAAGGAGAATAATATTCAAGGTGACCATGGTTAGTTGAACACACTGGAAAACTTGCTATATTTACATGGAAGACCTTTGGATAGATTTCAATTGAATGCATTTCAATGCCAGCTATTAGCTGGCGTTAAATACTAGCGTGTGCACAGCCACGCAGCCCTTGGTGAATAGGTTGCGGTGACAGCCTGAGTGCCTCTAGCGATACTCTCACAGCCACCACAACCTAGGGGTTAAAGTCACACTAACCAATTGTGAATTGGTTAACGTGGCTGGCGTTGAATAGGGCTACATATGGTAATAATAGGCCAATCCCATTTTGTCAGACGGAATGGCCTATACCAGGTTCTGTTATTGGCTAAAATTATGCTCTCAGCTGCAAAGTAGTTCTGCAATATAGTTGTCACTCCTGGGTACTTTACAATCAGCTGTTCTACTTACATGAAGTTTATATCGCCAGTCCGCTCTGCTCATTTGACACCATCAGTGACTGTCCACAATCTTGCCGTTGACTGCATTCCTTATGCAGAGACAAACTGTAAGAGTAAGGTGAGGGAATCTTCATGTAAGTATAACAGCAGATCTGTAAAGTACCGAGGGGTGTGGATACTATCAATGAGTGAAAGAAAATGAGCGAGGGGGAGGTTAGTATAATTATTCTTTAGTCCTACCTTCTAAATGCATAATAATCTCTGTTACACATGGGTGAAATCAGCACCAGAAGTCTCAGCTTAACCTATGAGGTCTTGATTTAATGGGCCTTGTTGTTTAAAAATAATTGGATCTGGATGTTAATTGACTTTTTGCCATTTTTTCCACCTATGGTTTAGGATCGTATGGTATGCATGGTTTTAGATAAAGAGCAGCAAGTTGCTGTGGAAGCAATAAATCTGCTTGGTCTCATTTCAAAGTAAGTATCACTAAGGTTTTCGATTGGGAGGTGGCCCTTTGTTTTAAAGGGTATCTCCACTGAAAAAATAAAGTTTGTCTATTTAGTTTTATTGAAGGACGGGATGTAAAGGAGCTGGGTCTTACCCCTCCCGTTCTTCAATAAAACGTTCAGGAGCCAGGATAGAAGGTAAGGATCTTACCCGATCGCTCGGTCCTCTGCCGGGTAGTCTGACAGGTTCCGACAGACTGTGTCTTCTATGCACAAGTGCGATGCGTTTAGAACACAGTCCGTTGGGAGGGGTAAGACACAGCTCCTTAACCTCCCGTTCTTCAATAAAACTAAATGGACAAACTTTATTTTTTCAGTGGAGATACCCTTTAAAATTGTGTGTACTAATTGATCCAGGGGTGGGCAATTAAGTATCACAAAGACTTTTTGTGAAGGGCCGTGAACAGTTTCCACTCAATTATCACTATAGAGATTGCAATTTGAAATAGATGGTGTGTAATATTTAAAGTCCATTACAGGTACAGGTCTAGTAGCAGGGGGGCCAATTAGGGGCAGCCTACGTGCCGCATGGGGCCCCCGGGCCTCAATTTGCCTAGGTCTGAATTAATCAAAGTTTAAGGGGAACTGTGTGGTCTTCATACAAGTTTATTTAAAGGAATGAGGAGTCGTTCACACAGAAAATACACTGCTAAATCATCGTTTATTGCGACAGGTTTCGGATCAATTATGATCCTTTCTCAAGCAAATTACAAACGTGTAACATCCTGTTAAATCCACACTCAAGCTCTTGTTATTTGGTCGCTGGGTCAGGGGCAAGACCATATGGGTCTCTATTAGGGGTCCTGCAAACAGGAAGTCAGTATTTAAGAAGCATTTATGTATACACAGACACAATGTGGAATGGACAGTTTGATATCATTGGGATGGAAAAATACTGATCTTTTTTCTTAAAAGTATACCTTTAAGATACATTTCTTTTTCCTGCAAACAGTTGCAGTTTATACAGAGTAACTGTTAACATGTGCTGACGGTTGTGTGCTGGGCACAAGCATGCTCACTGTGGTACTGAGAGAAGCCCTCTTCACTAATAGCTGTTAATTTGCATAACTGTAATTCTAAATCTTTTGTTCACAAAGACTTAAGGCTCGTACACACGCTCAATTTCTGAGCAAGGAACGACCCCCGACGGCCGAGCACTGCATGCGACGAACGGCCGTTTCGACCCATAATTGTCTGTGTGTGCGTTCGGTCGGGGGCGCTCGTTGATCCACCTGGCGGCCGTTCGTCGCGTGAAGCGCTCGGCCGTCAGGGGTCGTTCACAGCTGGGGATGAGACACAGTGTAAGCAGGAAATGTTTATCTCTTTATGGCTAGAAAAGTAGAGCTGTAGAGCCTTTTATTGGCTAATTAGAAGACAAAAGAATATAGCAAGCTTTCGGGAGCCCTAAGACCCCATCATTTTTTTTAAAGTCTAGTTGGCCAATAAAAGCTCTACTTTTCTTTCGTTGTTTATGGCTAACCAGTACAAACCTCAACTATTGCCATCTCTTAGTGTCTGTAACTGAATAGACTGTAGCTAGTGACATGATGGGCTCACAAGAGAGGTCATTGAGAGGTCCTTTGGTCTATTAAATTAGAAAATGTTTGAGACCAAAGTTCCTACTCGGCATCATAAGTGAAATGTCCTCCTTAGCTCTAAATCAAAAAGTAGCTTCAGTCATTAATTCTTTCCAAGAAGCTCTTCATTTATAGTGAAACTTTTTGTAAAAAAAGAATTGGGAAACAATCAATTCCTTTGGAATCAGTATCCATGAAATAAAGATAATTGACCCCTGTTTGCCTTTCAAATATGGTTCTTGCAAACATGAACCTATTGTAGATTTCCCTGCCCTTATTTCTGATTTAATGGGGCATTTGTTCTGCAGACACATGGAAGACATATTAAGTAATGAGGACTGTGAAACCGTTTACCCCCTGGTATTTTCATCCAGTCGAGCAGTTTCATCTGCAGCAGGAGCATTTATGTATCAAAGGTCAGTGATAGAAATTGTTTTAATACTGGGTGTTGCTGCCTCATTATTGGTCAGTGCTGTGGTCTGGAAAAATCAAGTGGTTCCCTTCATTCCTCATAATATTTATATGTGATTATATGAACAATTATATAGAATTCCCAGAAAATTCTTGACCTGGAAATATCAAAAGACGGGTGGAATTTTCAAAGCCTCCAGCTAGGAAAGAGTGTACTTTATATTGCCAGACCCAAATACATGCAGGATTTAGTCAAGACAGGGAACAGTGTTTGATTTAAAAGTCCTCAGCTGCAGTAAAGTCTTACAATTTCCATCCAGTGCAAATAAACTTTCTAGGGAAACAAACTAAATCTTACGGCCGGCCTCCTTTTTCCCCTCATTCCCCATACTTCCTGCTGAAAACTTTCTAAAGTCTCCAGACAACATTTTCACAAGAGACAGAGGACATTCAAAACATGCTGTGTCTCACCTGTCTCTTTGCTGTGGCTGCTGGAAGATTTATAAAATTATTTATTAATGATTTATGAAACCTGTGGGTACCAGGAGTCAGCTCCCTTAATACGACTTTGCTGGGTGACACCCAGCCAAGTACGCAGTACACTTGACATGCTCTGTAGTGCTCAACAGATCAAAACAAGCTGCAGCCTTGCTTCCTAGAAGCTGACAGACAATTATATAACAACACAGTGATTCTCCCTCTCCCTGACACCAAACGGGGATTTAAAGTTTTTTTTGTAAACATATTTAATGCTAGTTTACCTAACAATTATATAATCCTTTGCTTTTCATACATAAAATAAAAGTAATCTTTGCAGTTTATTTCTTAGCTGGCATGGATGTAAGAAACAGAATATCAACATATAAGTAAAAAATAAGTCTTGGTAATTGAACCTGAAATCTCATGTACTCTATCTTGCTAAAATAAGAGCTTACTATGCCAATAGAGCTTCCAAATAAAAATTTGTATATGTAGAAACTTTTTTGCAAGGAACCTAATGGAAACAAAAAAAAGACTTAAATTAATAGACTATTTTGTGTTGGTTCATAAGTAAGCCTGTGGATTTGAACCTGTGATCTCGTAGCTGTGTGTTTCTAATAGAAGCACTTAAAACTGTTGAGTCACCACAGCTTACACAAAGAATATAGCTACATTTAGAAACTGGGTTAGAACCCCAGGAAAGCTGTATGCAATTCACGCTGGCTGGGACATAAACTGCAGGGTAACACACAACTTTCAAAGTCTTATCAGGGACTTCTATATTGGTGTGAAGACATCTGTATAGATAATACTCTGTGCATAGAGACAGTGAATACTGGGGTCAGGGGGTGTGGCCAATAGGTACGCCTGCTACATGGGCTGTGAGCTGTACTGGCAACAACATGGAAGCCTCAGTAAACAAATATATTTCCGGTATGTAAATGCAATGTAAAAAAATAAGTTTAGTTCTTCTTTAATATTAACCTTCTAGTGATGCTAACTTGTATGGCATCAGAGAAGGTGAGGTTTTTGTTTCTTTTTGCAGGATGGGGATTATGTGGCTTAAGTTTAGCAAATGGGCCTAAAGGTTCGTACTGACCTGCGAGGCATAATGTGTACGAACGCTCGTTTCGGCTGATAATCGGTAAATGGGCACTTTATTGGACAAAATGGCCACTCGTTCGGAGATCCGCCCGGCGGATCGAGCAACGATCTCCAAATGAACACCCGTTTCGAAAAAGTGCCCATACACCCCCCAATAATCAGCCGAAATGCTCGTTCGTACATATCTGGGTCCGGCACCCGAGATCGTACGAACCTTAAGAAATCCGCATTTTTTCTCATTACGTAACTTGGTTTCTTAAAAACAAAGGCCTTTAAAGTAAATAAGTGATATCCTTCAAAACAATGTTGCCCCTCCTGCAAACTCCTTGAATATGTAGCAGATCTCAGCACTGAACAGCAAAGCAATGTCATGTAAAACAGCCTCAGTTCTTGTGCTTCAAAGTATGAGCTTGTTTGTCCTTTTTATTGTACCGGTCTGATTCATATAAATTTACAAATTGTAGTCTGGCCATACATTCTATATGTACTCGTACATAATGAATATTTAAATTGTTTATTGATATTAGACATTTTGGAAACCAGAGGAAATACATGGATCTTCTATGTATTTGAATGCAGAAGAATAGTTGTTGTTTGTAATGCAGGTTGGGTGTCCTAGTTTTGTCAATTTTATTACATCTTTGCTGCCAGGTTACTGAATCTTACAGCAACGGAGGAGAGCCCTGGAGTAAGTCGTCATTGCACCAATACATCATTCTTCCGCAACTTGATCTCATTCTTCATAGAGAGCGAGGTAGTTTGTGGTTATCTATATGGTCCTAAGTAATGAACATTCATCTTTCTTCTGAAAGTATAAGTGGGCTACACAGGTCATTAAATGGCACCCCTCAATTTATTAATTGTATCTTGGTAAATCTTGGTGTAAAAAAGCTTGGAGGGCTTGAAAAGGGGGCGAAACTTATAAATATTTAAAGGGAATGTTTCTTTTGCTTTTTGCTGCATAACATATTAGTCCTACATCTGTCAGCTTTCTAAATATTGTAGTTTTTGAGGGTGATTTACCTATGTATACTTTTTTAAGGGGTGGACATGCCCTTTAAGGGGTGAACATGCCCTTTAAGAGAGTTGGCTGGAGCTGAGATGACTTTATATTGCTTTTAGTTTTTATACAATTTCATAAATCTTCTTGTTCCAATTCCCAGTGCCAAACTATAAAATATGCCACTCCACATTGCTGCCATGTTCGAGCCTTGCTCTTCTCTGCATTGCTGCCATGTTCGAGCCTTGCTCTTTACATTGTATATATATTTGCAGGGAGGCACACTCAACGTATTAGTAATCAATAATCATTTATTCAGATGATGAAAAAAACACAGGTACAAAACGTTTCGTTGGGTCAAACCCCCTTCCTCAGGTGTAACTACATACTACAAAGTGCAGGCTATTTAGTATGGGGTTACACCTGAGGAAGGGGGTTTGATCCCCAGAAACGTTGTGTACCTGTTTTTTTCAGCACCAGAATAAATTATTGATTAATTCGTTGAGTGTGCCTCCCTGCAAATATATATACATTGATACTTACCTGATGTGATACAGGCCTTTATCTTGTCTACATTGCTGCAATGTTCGAGCCTTTATCTTGTCTACATTGCTGCAATGTTCTGGCCTTCCCTTTCCCTATTTCTACAATTTTTTGGGACTCCCCGGGCAGGTATGTTGCATGCATGCCTGTGGGAGAATTTATTAGCATGACTGGATTAAACTATACTAGGATGCTTAAAAAGTTAAAATATAACTTTCAGTTGCATTCAAATACAATATTACACCTGTAATAGGTACAGAGCCTTGGTAGGAACTTTAGACACTTTCCTTATTTCTTATTGAAATTTAAGTGAAATGTTCACTCAGAAAGTGAATGATTCCTTTACTGCTTTAATTAAAGAACGGGGGGTAAAGGAGCTATGTCTTACTTCCAGTTCTTCAATTAATTTAGAAAGTATAGCGCGCATGTACGCTAATTCACGCTATAGTTAAACTGAATGAGGAAGTTCACTTTGAGTGAACTATTCCTTTAAAGTAAAGTAGCTAACAATATGTTTTTGGTTTTTTTTGGGGCCCATTAAATAAATGGATCTTTGTAGGATTTTTTTTTACCTATGTATGTTGTTTTGTAACCATTGCATTCTTCTGTTCTCCTCAAGCTCCATGAACATGCTGCTTATCTTGTGGACAGCCTTTGGGACTGTGCTGGGGCCCAACTCCGAGACTGTGAGTGCCAGATTGATCTTCTGCTAACAGAGAAGGATGGTAAGAATAATGGCCTCCAAACATGTTGAGTTTAAATGAAAGGCCAGTTTCCTACCTTTAAAACGAGCCATCAACCACCTCTCTACCTGCTCCACAGCCCAGGATATAAAGAAATGACTGACCAAAAAGTTAATGGGTGGGAGGCTGACATGTGACATTCCTAAGGCTTCTCCTGCACAGTGCCACCGGCGAGCACAGCCTCAGACTCCCTCAGTGTGTGAGGGAGACAGGAAGTCCCTCCTCCTCTCTGCTGTGTGAAGTCCTGACAGAGTAGGTAGGGGAGTCTGAGTGGCCCATGGCACCTGCGAGTGGGCGGGGCTTGTGCACCTGTGAGTGGGTGGGGCTTGTTTACCAGTGAGTGGGCAGGGCTTGTGCACCCACGAGTGGGCGGGGCCACATGGGTCTGTAAAAGAATGGGTCAAGGGGGGCCTGCAACTGGAGGGACCATGGGGTGCATGAGTGGGAGGGACCAGGGGGCTGCAAAGGGGAGGAGGAGACATGGGGCAGATTGACTGACATGGTTTCAGAGCAGGAAGTGCAGAGGACCTGGTGATGCTGCTGCCATATCACACACAAAAATGGAAATATGTTTAAAACTATACAAAATAAACAATGAAAATAAATTGCAAAAATTCTCAGGAGAGCAATTCCTATCAATTTACCTAAAGTCGTTATTGGATCACAGTTCCCCTTTAATTCTGTTCTCTCTCACATCCTGTGAGACTTTAACAACAAGTACTAAAAGAAAGAGCTCTGTTCCTGCTCAGTGGTAAACCTCCTTTGTTCCTGGGGGTTTAGGAGACTCCTGCCAGTCCAGTGTGAGGGTATAGTTTACAATAATGTACTTATGTTGATTTTTCTTATGGTTTTGATAGCAGGGGGTAACTATAAAAAATCGAGTGCGTGTAATAGTTATATTAGTTTATAATAGTTTAGTAAAGTCATTCTTATCTTATGATAATGTTGTATTCAAAAAAGCATAAACTGGTCTATAAATATATAAATATCTGGGGATTTTGATTGGATCCGAATTAGCAAGTCAACCCCCAAAAATTGCTTTAAAAAAAAGGCTTTCTTTCTGGCCCTCCTTTTTTCTTATATATTTTTAAGGCTACAAATATGATTTACTAGAGAAGGTGGTAGGGGTACAGGTAATTATGCTTGTGAAGGTTCTCATTCATCCAGGTCATGGTATATCTGTTGTATTCTTAGATCAACTGGACTTGAAATGTAGTTCTTGAAGACGTTTCGCTAGTCATCCGACTGGCTTTCTCAATTCAGAATGACTTGTACAAGAATCTGTGGCAATTATGTACCCTGGAAAATCCCAATTAGCATATCACAGCCAGGTGTTAAGGGTGTGATTAGATAGTGGCTAAGAGGTGTTATAGGAACGCCCAGAGTAAGGTGTTAAAACAGCATTGTACATGGCAGACAGTTGGTGTCGAACCCCCCCACCCTATTTAGGCTTGGTTTCTTTATTTTCACATAAATGGCCTCCTTGACACCTCTCTTGAACCAGTCACGTTCCTTCGCCAGTATGTTAACATTACAATCTTCAAAGGTATGTTCCTTTATCTTAAGATGCAGATACACGGCTGAGTCCTGACCCGAGGAATTGGCTCTTCTGTGCTGGGCCAACGTTGATGCATTGTGCTGTTTGTCTCCCCCACATACAAATCAGAGCATTCTTCACTGCACTGCACTGCATATATGATGTCGCTTTTCTTGTGTTTTGGTATTGGGTCTTTCGGATGTACCATGCTGCCTTAGTGTGTTGTTCGGTTTAAAGCAGACAGGGATACGATGTTTTTTGAAAATTCTTTACTTATTTTCTCGGAGACCCCTGCTACATATGGGATGACCATGTTCTTCCTCCTGTCTTGCTTTTTCCCTTCACTGTTGGTACTCGTGTTCTTTTCTTTCCTTCTACTTCTTTTGACAACTTCTTTTTGGCCTTTGTCAAAAGAAGTAGAAGGAAAGAAAAGAACACGAGAAACAAGCTAGAAACAAGGGATACAAACTAGATACAAATTTCCTCTTTTGGCAAAGCTCTAGCACTTCTATTTATATATTTATGTACTGAACTATCTTATGTATTTAACCCCCTTGTATGACTTTTTATTTTGTTACTGTACAATGCTGTGTCCCCATGTGGTGCTTTATAAATAAACTATTCATACAAGTGATAATCTACTACGTAAAGCAGAAATCTTGTATGTATGTATGTGCTCACCTCACAGCCACACCCCTGAATGACTCAACATAACGGCCACGCCCACTGAAAGGGCCGACACCTATGAAGTCCAGTTTGACCAATAAAAATCCTGCAGGTCACTGGCAGAGTGTGATTCCCCAATTCAGTAAATCAGATGAAGGGCCTGGGCTCTGGTAAAAAAGACTATGTTACTATTGGTGATATGAATGGCATTTGTATACAAATATAAACCCTGGAAAGACTGTTACTATTGGTGATATAAATGACATTTATATACAAATATAAACCCTGGAAAAGACTATGTTACTATTGGTGATGTGAATTACATTTATATACAAATATAAACCCTGGAAAGACTATGTTACTATTTGTGGTATAGTATAGTATTTGAGGTTGAATAAAGACATACGTCCATCCAGTCCAACCCATCTAGCAATACCCTCATTTCCTGCCTAACTGTTGATCCAGAGGAAGGCAAAAAAAAACCCACCAAATTTATGAAGGGGAAAAAAATTCCTTCCTGACTCCAAGTGGCAATCGGAAATTTCTCTGGATCAACTCTACTTTATGTATCAATACCAGTAACTTGCAACATTTCTTGTTTGTAGAAACTCATCCAGCTTTTTTTTTAAACTGACCAATGAACCTGGGTGCAGCTCTTCATCTAATTGTGTTATTTTTTCATATCTGTTGTGTTCAGTGACAGGGACCTTCTGATGCAACACCTGGCTGTTATATGCTAATTTGGAGGTTACTTAATTGGCAACAGATTCTTGTACAAGTCATTGTGAATTGAGAGATCCAGTTGGATGACTAGCGAAAAGTCTTCCAAGAACTAAACTTAAAGTCCAGTTGATCTAACTGAATACAACAGATATACCATGACCTGGATGAATGAGAACCTTCACAAGTACATATTCTCATATTTTACTTTTTTCCCTCAACTGTAAAATCAGAGATAAAATCAAATGTGAATTTCAACTAAAAACTGTTGAGGAAAGTTTAAATTTGAAAGCCTAACCCCTCCCGAATAAAACGGTATGCCACATTCATGGGTGTACTCAGATACATGGCTACCAACTAACCCAAAGTGGGACCCATGTCAAATGGTAGTAACAGTAAAATAATTAGCAATTAAAAAATTAGCCAGCTCTGTATTCGAACAGTCTGCAGTTTTTCCCCTAAAACACCCCCTTAACTCAGAAATACCAACTACAAACTATCAGGGAGATTCAATAAAAGTTCTTATCGTTAAAAACTGCTAATTTTGCCCCAATCAATCAGATGGTACCATTTGAAAGCTAACATCTGATTGGTTGGGGCAAAATTAAGTTACCAAATATCAATCTCCCAAATGTCCTAAATCAAACATTATGCCATATGCATGGTTACACAAGTGGACATGGAAGCGACTAGCCACAAAGTGAGACAATGCACAATGGCTCAAAAACAGCGAAAATATTAAAATCTGAATTTGAACAGTATGCAGTTTTTACCACAAAACACCTCTCTAAATACCCTCCACAAGTTATATATTCTTGGAATCTACACACCTGTAGCGCTGTAACGCTGTAGTTCGTTCATTCATACCAATGGTGTGGCTGCAGTTCTTCGTAGAAATTCACACTTTATCAGATTTTTGGGAAAAAACAACTTTGAAAGATGGAAATCATGGCATGTAATTGCTTTTTTTTAAAAAAAAGTTACCAAATATCAATTTTCCAAATGTCCTAAATCAAATTGTAAGCCATATCCATGGTTAGACACTCGGCCGTGGAATCGAATAGCGAATGCACAGGGGCCAAATTACAGCAACGTTTCAGTTCTTCATAAAATTTGCACTTTTAACAGATTTTCTTTAAAAAATATACAAAAAGAAATTTCAAAGTTAGAAATCATGGCAAATACCAATGTACTGTAAAAACAAGTTACCAAATATCAATCTCCTAAATGTTCGGAATCAAACGGTATGCCATATGCATGGATAGACAAGTGCAGTGGCCCAATAACAGCAACTTTCCAGATTTTTCACACTAAATACGCCCTCAAAACTATATATTCTCAGAATCTACACACATTTTGGTACACAACGCGCAATGGTGTGAATGCAGATCTTGATAGAATTTCGCGCCTTTAGCAGATTTTGTAAAAAAAATTAAGGAAAACCAAGTTTCAAAGTTAAAAATCATGCCAAAACCCCAAGTTATGTAAAAAAAGTTACCAAATATCAATCTCACAAATGTCCTAAATCAAATGGTATGCCACATGCATAGTTACACACAGACGTGGAAGCTACTAGCCACAAAATGAGACACCTTCAGCTACGTAATGGTGCCATTCTTTCATACATACATGAAGCATTCCAGACGCAGTAATCCATAGCTCTCATTGTTTTTTTGAGATTTTGTGAAAAAAATAAACATGTACTTATACTGCATGAGTTTAAAGGGTATGTCAAACCTTAAAGGGTATGTCCACCCTTTATAAAAAACTTTTTACATATTGTAGGGGACCCTAACCCACCCCCAACAATTAGGTTTGTCTGTTAAAAAAAGCTGCAGAACTCTACTTACAATCCTTCGATTCCCCCGGCGCTCTGACCCAGACCCTCTGCTTGCCTTAACTGCAAGCAGGGGGCAGGACCGTCAGCCGCGTCTGTGATGGGCTGAGAAACCCCTTGGCAGGAAGACAGCTCTTACTCTTCAGTTTGGACTTTGGAAAAGCACTGTATGAGAACCATTTGGAGTAGAGATGAAAGGTAAAAACTTTTACATTACACAGTGGGGCCCAATAGCGGATTAAATTGTAGTTTTGAGGGTGGCTGTGCCCTTTAAAATAATTGAAAATAAATAATAATAATTAAATAATAGTGCACCACCAAATTTCCCTTTCCCGCCCCACCTGGCTACTTTTTCATGCCACCCAACTGGAAAAAAAATTCTGTGGGAACAGCTGACAATGGTAACTTGTCTGTCAGGCATATAATTGAATCCTACACAGAGAGTGGTACATTAATAGAACCTCCCTAGAGCAGGCAGGCCATTCTAAAAAGCAATGGATGCTTTTGCATTGTTCAGGAAATTAATATTGTGATTTTAAAATCTTCTTTGTCTATAGGCCTAGATGACACAGAGGAAAGTGCTCTAATACAAATCTTAGCATCAGTAATGAGACAAGCAGTGGAAGGGACATCACCTGTAGGTAGAGTACCTGCCAAAAAGGTCAGTATAGACTGTGAACCTTTATTCCCATTCTATTCCCACAATCTATATGCATCTCTCATGGAGCGTTTGGATTACCCTGTGATACTGTTCTCGATTTTCTTAGGCTGTTTCAGCCAAGGACAGAAAGGCTCAGTCAGAGGACAAAATCCGACTCACTCGACTTATGATCCAAGCACTTCCACATCTCCTAGCAAAGGTTACTTCATTGCAAACTATTTATAAAGTATATATATCCTTGGGGGCAGTATATGGGTGAATAAAAGGAAGGCACCACTGCAGTTTGTCCACTCTACATTATTTTATAATGTACTTGCTGTCTACATATATGCCATCTCTTAAGTGGTAACCTCCCTAAAGGCTAACTTATAATTGGCTGACAATGATTTCCTGGATCAGGAGGATGTAGGGACAGATATTAAGCAGAAAATGAAAAAATTATGTTATAGGTAGCTGCAGGTGACCAGAAACTGCCAATCCGTAATACAGGTAAGTCCCACACTTTTTCCTTTAAATTGACTTTGCTACGTTTCTAAATAACATTCTGTAAATGAATAAAAACTCGTCTATGTCCAGTGGTTGGAAGTGTTAAGATGAGGGGTTAGTGACATGTGAGAGTACATTAAGGATTGGTAGTAGAAGAGTTAATTGTGATGTAATGTTGGTGCTGAGGAACAGGTGGTATGGTGATTTATGGTACTGGGATGTAAGAGTGAAGTAGGGAAAAGTGTCCTTTGTTAAAGTGCGAGAGTGGGAAGGAAACATCTGTAACAAAACAATTCTGTTTTTTTTTAATTATAAGGGGTGGTATTCATTTTATGGAGTGTGGAAAGGTTACAAATAAGAAAGTTATTAGTAGTCTTGCACAGGAAAGTTGTCCAAGTCTCATTCGCAATCCATCTCTAATGTGTACAGTACCATCTGTAGACATCCCTGCCAGATCGAATGATCATTCACATTGGAGCTAATTGTCCGTGAGACCATAGGGCTTCCTCCCATTCGTCCAATTTAATACAGCACCTTAAAGGGCATCTATAGTGGGAAAAAGAGCTTTTTTTTCTTTTTTCCATGTGTTCTATAATTCCCCACAACCCCCAGAGTGTCTTCACTTTGTTCAGTTTCCCTCTCTGTCCTGAGATACACAAGTTAGAAGAAGACGTGATTGCATTCCTCTACTCCTACTTGTACTGTCTATCAAATCCCTGTGACGTGATCCTCTTCCCTGCTCAAGTACCTCCCCCCTCCCTGCTCTGTTAAAACATAGAGATCTGAGCATTAGCAGGGGGGGAGAGGTAGCTTTGATGGTATAGATAAGGCTGCACTTGATCCCCCTTCTTGATAGACTTCACTGATTGATGATGGGTCACAAAGAGAGTGATCAAGACTCCAGGACAGCTTGCTTTTTGTTGGCCACTGCGAGGGTGTGTTTTTCAGGATGTTGAACTTTTAACTGCTACTGCACATGATAAGCTTGTCGGTTAGCCGGAGTTGAGATATGGAGGAGGTAACAGAGGGGAGGGGGAAGAGGGGAGTGCTGACAGAGAGATCTGACACCATGGAAAAACAGTCACTTACAGAGGTAGGATACAGGCAGCACAGAGTACATAAATTTAACTTTGCAATGGGCTAATGTGTTTTTTTTCACTATAGATGCCCATTAACTTAAAATAACAATTTCCCCCTGTCTTTTGTTCCTCAGTTTTCAGCTGATGCAGATAAGATGAAGACACTTCTTAGGGTGATTTGCTTCTTAGATTTGGAGATTTATTGCACCGACAGACTAGAAAGGGTAAGGGGGCTGGAGGATTGAATAAAAGATAAGGGGAATAGCACGTTAAAACCCATTCTGTTGTGGTTGTTTAAATGAAGCTTCTTTAATAATCTATAATATTTGCCCATCAGTTTCAAGACTTGCTGGTGGCTCAGCTTCGAGAGATTTTGGAGAAGCACACGGAGGCAGATGTTCTAGAGGCGTGCTCTCGGGCTTTCTATATTCTATGTGACCGAGAACATACCTTACACAAAAACGCAGATATCGCATTGGGTAACATAATGGACCAGCTCACTGACCACTTTCTGCAGCAACTTCCAGAGGTCTTGCAGGTATCTCCCGAGCAGGCAATTATATTGCATAAAGTACTGACTCCAATAAATTTGGTCCACTGTAAATTCACCCTTGATTTACCATTCGTTCTTATAGTGAGGCTATACATGTAATGTACTGTTTATATATAGTGATACTTTGACAAATATTGTAAACTCTTTTAAAAGCATCATTATACCTTGTCATCCTTATTACCATTATAGAAACCATTGTTCTAGTAGCACTGTTCAATATGATTTTTCTGGCATTTGATTCTAGGTAACTGATCCAGATGAAGATGATGTTTATAACTTTGCAGTTACAATGAAAAGAATATCAGCATTGTACAGGTAACATTATAGGATTTTGCAGTTCATTAAAATATGTTTAAACTGTGTTAAATGCCTTTATAGTGGGATGGGGGATTAAAGTAAAATCATGTCCTTTGTGTGTTAATCATAATGTAGATTTAAAGTTACCCATGTAGAAGAAGGATATTCATTTACCATCACTATCCTCAGTGGGAAGTAAAGGATGGTGGTCTTTATTTATTGGTATTGGAGTATTGTGGGGCAGGTTTACAGTCTGTGGCCCCATGTGGTTTGGAGCCTCCTTAGGAGTTGGGACCCTGAGCTATAACCCTTTTTGTCCCTTTGGTAAAACCATCACTGGAGTCTTTTAATGGTAAGGGACCAAGTAGCATTAACATGGCAGGAGACCTGCCCTTCATTTTGGTTCCCATTGGTATTCTACACCTCACTTTACCTTTTTTTATTTTGTAGTGCCCATGACTTGTCTCGTTGGGAACTGTTTGGTCCATGCAGTGAAATACTGCGTAAGAGGATAGAAACAGGAGAGGTCCCAGATCAGGTGTAGTTCTTTGTTTACAAAGATCATATTTCAATCACTCCCATTTGCATTCTGCCCTCAGTAACTCAACAAACATTATTTATCTTGCAGATTATCCTACCTGCTCTTACTTGCTGCCATTTCTTCCTTCTGTGGGAGCTTTCACATTTCTCCAATTCTAATACGCAATTGGTGGGTTCTTTGTTCTTGTTGTTCTTGTTACATATATCAAGGTCTACCTGAGTATTTAGAGGATTAGACATTTAGACATGTAAAAATAACAAATATATATCCTTTATTTTATATAAATATATTTATATATTCATATGAGATTGCATTGAGTTTTCAAGAGCTAACAGATGAGGTGGGAGGTATATGATATTGCATATAGGAAAGGTGTATATGTATGTGTGTACCATCTCACTATTACCATTTAAATGACCATCAATAAATGTATCTAAAGTATAGCACTGACTTACATTAGGTACAAGACAAAATATACAACTATATATAAACTTACTTACAGAGCTGAGATACCTATTTTAATATGGTATAATCAAAATGGGAGGTTAAAACACCCCATCCATAAGGGGTCTCTATGCGGATACTGAAAGTAAGTGGTAATGTCAGTATAACATCCAATGATGTGATTTTTGTAAAACATGAAAATCTTAGCCAATCAAAAAAATAAAAGCTCTCTGCATGCTACAGAGGAAGTGATGTGTATGTATGAAAGAGGATGTAAATGAGATACTTCGCATGTCCCCGACTATTTCTCTAGGAAAGCTGGGAGTGAGAAATATGTGTTTATATGTTGGATTATTAGGGCAATGCTATTATAAAAACGTGAGGCTGTGAGGTACCTTCTGTCACAAGAATGCTCTAATTCATTTTATACTCTGTGGGGAGCTTTTAGCTCCTTTAACCCCACCTCACCTTAACCTGTAAAGCTAATCAGTATCCTGTGCTCCCAAGTCCTAACCCCATAGCAACTGTAAATGTGGAACTTGCTGTGTATGAACATAGCATGTTAATCTGTATCCTGTTTAGAATCTCAAATTGCCCAATGGTGCTGTTTAGTTTGAATTGCACATTGTGGCAGGATTGTCTGCAGGTTTATTCCAGTTAGACCCCATGACACCTACTGGCAGGTAGGTGGAATAGGGAAGGCAAGGTAAGGTTCATGACTCCTACTGCCTAAAGTGACCTATATAATTCTTCTCTATTCCAATAGTGTAATAGCTATGAATTTAGGGAAGGGCAGGTGAATCACTTGCATGTTTGAGCCCTTGGGTAGGAGTCGCTAAAGCATGACCTTGGGTTTTTAATGTCTATATGTCAGAAAAAAAATTTATTCCAGGATGTATGAAAACTAAATTTTCCAGCATTCTGTGCAGCCAGTGAATGCTGGGAGTTGTAGTTTTTAAACATGGGAAAAGTTCAATAGATGCTATATATCATTAGGCTGTATTGCATCTGTATACATTCATTAACCAATGGACATAAAGAAGAGACTGCTAACAGAATGCTGGGAGTAGCTTTTCAAGAAGTTTTCAAACATGTGAAAAGTCACAAGTTCATCACCCCTGCTCTATACCATTAGGCAGTATTGCATCTTAACATATGCATTAGCTAAGGACATTAAGAAGAAATTTATTGCAAACAGAATGCTGGGATTTGTAGTTTTCAAACATGTGAAAGGTCCCAAGTTTAACATCCCTGCTCTATACCATTAGGCTGTATTGCATTTGGACACATGTCTTTGCCACAGGCTATAAATAAGATTAGGACGGGGACACGTTAGAATATCAGGGCAATGCTATTATAATAACATGAGGCTGTGAGGTACCTTCTGTTTAGAGGCTCTATTTCATTTTATGCTCTGTAGAGAGCTTTTAGCTCCTTCAACCCCACCTCACCTTAACCTATAAAGCTAATAAGTATCCTGTGCTCTCAAGTCCTAACCCCATAGCAACTGTAAATCTAAAACTTGCTGTGGTAAATACTAATACTAAGTATGAACCTAGCATGTTCATCTGGATCCTGTTTGAAGTCTCAGGCCACCCAATGGTGCTTTTACACATTGTGGCAGGATTGCCTGGGTCTTTTCTCAGACCTGCAGGTTTATTTGGTTACCCTGGATGCTGATGACTTTTTAAGTAACAGTTTGAAATATCCCTGTGTAAAGATTTTATATCTACTGTATCGACAGTAGATATAACAGTAGCAAAACACACACACACACATTTTCCACTGTGCACCAACGGGCACACTTTTGCTAGTATTTAGATAGATTGATATAGATAGATGATTGTTTTTTTAATGATCTAATGTTTGTGAAATATTATGTTGGATTATTGTGTCTCCTGTATGTGTTTTACATACATATCTGCACCCTCTCGCTTTTGGGAACCAAAATCTTAAAGGATAACCGAAGCCTCAGGACAACACTGAATAAAAGGCAGAGGACCTTGATAGAAAAGCAGTTCTCTGTGTCTAACCTCTTGTTATGATGTGGGTGCTAGGAAAGTCACCTTTCTAACATGGGGTTTGTGTTTTATTTCCCAGCATTCCAGTATCGCACAGTGTGGTCACTGACCACTGGGTTCTTTACACATTCCAAATCCTAAACTACTGCAGAAACTTGTTACAGCATATCACCCCTTCTAGTAGTCTGTAGCCAATCCTGTTAGGGATGGGAGCATGTGACTGCTTAGGAGGTGTGGCCAAGCAGTGCACATGTATACAAGTATCTTATCCAGTTCTTCGGGGGATTGCATTTACTTTCAATGCCATTTACTGAATTGGTAATTTACAATATTGGTGTTCTTGGGAAAGATGTTTTCAGATGGAATATAAACATTTTGGTTAAGTTCTCCCTTAATTTATGATTAAAAAATGGTGCCATCTTGGGATATTATCATTGAGGCAGCAAAGAGATAAACCTAGGAAAAAGCTGGAAGGTTTGGAGCAGTCTGCAGCATAGTCGGTTCAGAATTAGTTCTGGGTGGACTTTGCTTGACCAGGAGTCAATGTATCAGAGCAAAACGGGGAGGTACTTTGGTAAATTAACCAACACAGAGGGAGTATTTCATTTAAATGCACCAGTAGAGGGATAATGGGTTTTTGAGGGTTAAAATATTCTTTATTTTAACATATTTGGGGAATTCAGTTTTATTGAGGTAAAGGAGCTGTGTCTATGCGCCTAGAAGAAAGAGTCCGTCGTGAACTGTCAGAGGATGCGCTGGGGGAGCGAGCAAGAGGGTAAGTTCCTGATTGTTTTATTGAAGAACGGGAGGTAAGACACAGTTCCTTTACCTCCTGTTCTTCAATGGAAACATGGTAAACTCCCAGAACTCTTTGTTCCTTATTTGCATATTGCTGAAAAGGGAGTTTCAAAACCTGTATTCTCTCCCTATCCTATTTAAAAATGAAACTTGTGAGGAAACAATATGATGAAAGAAAGATATGTCTGTTGCGCAAACAATATTGCAAGTAGCTCACTCAGCCCAGTAACAGCTGTCACTATTAGGGAGAGAGCGCAAGCTTAGGGAAAGGGACACCCTTTTATGAGGCTCAAACACTGGATCATATGTCACAAGGAAGATATACAATGAAGTTATAAGTTTAATATGCTTCTTGGATACATTTCATTAGTAAACTATAACTAGGATATAAAGACACATTGACTAAGAAAATAATGCAGGGTATTGATAATGACTTCGCTACCCATCTTTGGCCATCTGCATCTTCTCTTAGCCCCCCATTCCCCCCACCATCTGCATAAAGGATTCATGTGGCCTTTTGCTATTTATGTGAACTGTTTAGATATGCTTGTGAAGGTTCTCATTCATCCAGGTCATGGTATATCTGTTGTAATTAGTTAGATCAACTGGACTTGAAATGTAGTTCTTGAAGACGTTTCGCTAGTCATCCAACTGGCTTTCTCAATTCAGAATGACTTGTACAAGAATCTTTTGGCAATTATGTACCCTGAAAAGTCCCATTTAGCATAGGACAGCCAGGTGTTAGGGACCTTCTGAATGCAAGATTTATGCTTAGCTTATGTTTAGCTATGTAACACTTAGTGTTCCTTCCTGCAAGTTTGTATACCTTAATGTCACGAACGCCAGTTCGCTGGGCACGTGATCTGACCAATTAATCGTTACAAGCTGCCACCACTTTAAGTTATGGCCTTAAAGACGCCCCAAAAACACTCTTGACTCTCACTGACTATGCACACCCCTGTCCTGGCAGCAAAATAGTTAACACTACACCATTCACTCCAGCAACTAACTGGTTAATTAGCATCAGTCCTTCACAAGCAGTCAGAGTTAATTAGCATTTACACTGCAAAACACTCCATTCAACCACATATACACTTATCAGAGGCTAACTGAGTTCTTTTAGAGCATCAAAGACAAAACTTATTAAATTTTAGATTTAATATTCCAAAAGGTGGACAGTGCATATAATACAAAAATAAAAGAAAATGGATATAATAAAATGACATACATATACACCAGTTATATAAAATAAAAAGGATAAAAATATTCACAGACCCTACTCACTAGAAGAAGTCCTGTATTCTGGAACGGGAAGAAACATCGGGTCCATACACACAGTTTTAGCATGTCCCCTCAGTATGAACAAAGTTATAGGGACTACAAGGATTTTTAAACCATTTCATGAACCACCCCCCTTCTCTGGCTATGCAGGAGGTGGGAGTGTCTAGGAATGTCCAGATTTACGAGTAGCCAAAAGCATTCATTCCCCCTCAGTTAGGCAGATTCCATATAAATGTAGATATGTACATTGTATTGGGATATTGACCACATATTCCTCTCCTGTATTAATTATCAATTCCTCCAATACCAAACATGACCTGTGTGTAATCCATATTTCCCAAGATATTAATAACTCACCTTGGCAAGGGAATAAGGGCTCCATGTTGGGTATCATTTTAATGGGCCTACTTCTCCACTCACAAGTATAATATTGGTTTCTGTCTTACATATTCCAGTACTGAAATACATTTATTTTACATGTATGGTTGTCCTTAAAATGACCTCTTAGGGTACCCACCAGACCCCTAGCTGAAGAGAATTCCAGATACACGGTTCGGCCCCACATTGTCTGGAAAAGGAGATCTGGTTCTATGCTTCACTAATCGTAATATAAACAAAAGGACTGTTCCAGGGGGGAATGGTATTTTTATTGGTCATTTGCAAGAACTAATACCAATAGTTAACCCATTCTTGCCAAGTCACTACACACTTTCCTGACACTTAACAATTTGCATATATGGAAATGTCCATTACAACACATATATACTAAAATTGTTGTATTTGAAAATGTAAGGAATGAGGTCCCTGTCCCAAAGAGCTCATACTATAAGTATTTATAGATAACATGTCTCCCACACCCTCTCTTATTTGCAGGAACAGCTTTTATCTCTTAAGGAGAAACTCCGTGTGTTCTGTGAAATGTGCCAAGGTTGTCTATCTGATTTCCATTCCTCTGTAAGGAAGCAGGTAAGTTTGTGTCCTGGGTATTTGAATCATAAATCATCAAAGACTGGACTGTTCTACTGTTAACCAAATTGTCTCCTGTAGCAGGCACCAGCCTTCCAAAAGCTGTGATGCTTTTGTCAACACTTTTGGGGTCTTGGGGTTTCCCAAGTCCTACATGAGCTTGAGTAGAGCATTGTGTACTGCATGTGCACAAGCAGTAGCGTAGCTACAGACCAATGGGCCCTGATGCAAAATTTGGACAAAGCCCCCCCCCCAACCCCACCGCAAACACATCAGCACTGCATACCCAATAATCATTACCATAGAAAACATCCAAATTCACCATTACATTTTTTTTTAAATAACTGACAAACTGACACTGGTAAAATGCTTGGCACACAGACTGGTAAAATGCCTGGCACACAAACACTGGTTAAATGCTTGGCACACACTCTGGTAAAATGCCTGGCACACAGACACTGGTTAAATACTTGGCACACAGACATTGGTTAAAATGCTTAGTACACGGACCACTGGTAAAATGCTTGGCATACACACTAGTTAAATGCTTGGCACATGGACCACTGGTAAAATAGCAAATTGGCAGTGGTAAATGGCACTTGATGCGCAGACAATGCCAACTATTTACAACTGGCAATTTGACAACTATTTTACCAATGTCTGACAACTGCATACAGACATTGGTAAATGTTTGACAAATTGTCAGTGATAAATCATAGTTGGCAGCTGGTGAAAAGCAGGCGGACGGGCAGATCGGACTGAACTTTGAAGTGACGACTTGCTGTTTCAGGCCCCCCAGGTACAATTGCGACCTTTGCAACCCTGGTACCTACGCCATTGGGCACAAGCATGGAACAAGCTCTTGGGGGGGGGGGCAAGAACTTTTTAAGAGGAGGACGGGGTGCACACTACAGGAGATCATTTGGTTTGCAGGTGTGCATTGGTCTATTGGTTTACTGTAATTCCTCAGTAACTAACTTCTTTACATTTTAGAGTGTTCACTAGTTTGTATTTAACCATTTTGCTTATTCTCTATTGACACAGATGATCTCTTCATTCTCCCACCCTATAGGCATTTATACTTCTCAGCGATCTACTAGTCATATTTGGTGCTCACATGCCCCAGGGGCAGAGATCTCATTTGCAGCCTCTTGTGCATTGTCCTGAGCAGTCTCTCCAGGCTGAGTTGGCTGGGTTTCTGTTGGACCATGTATTTACTGAACCTGAAGATGAGGAAGTGGGTGAGACATCTGGGGTATTAAGAGAGATAAGCCACTCATCCTGAGAGAGTGGCCTGAGAAATGTTCCATATGTATAAATATATTGGGCAGAGAAGGTTAAAAAGTTGATACAAAGGAATCTTTGTTGATTTTCAGAATCTGAGATCCAAAAAATTTATATGCTGCATGAGAGAAGAAACCTCCTAGCTGGATACTGCAAACTGATCTTGTACAGCCCTCTCCATCTTCACAGTGCCAGTGATATCTTTAAGCATTATGTCAAGGTTAGATTTCTCCTTGTTGCAGTAACATTGCTTACACAGTTCCCACTAAATGAGTTAACTACACAAAGGATGCCTCGAAGCAGCATCACAATGGAATGGTGGGTAAATTTAACCCCTGTTATTCTGCCCTCTTCTATTAAAGGGGTGGTTCTTCTTTACGACAGTATAATTTTAAGGGACCCCTAGCCAAATGAGACATTTTTGTTAATTTTACATGTGAAATGTAGTGTGTTTAAGAAATGTTTAAAATGTTAAAATTGTAGAAGCTCGGGACCTAGTTACATTGGGAGCCACCTGAATTTAATTTGATCATCATAACTTTTGCTATCCATTTCTACACAGGACAAAGTTATGTTACATTGATGTATGTATTATGTACTGTAGTATGATAATTTTATTTATAAAGTGCCACAGCGCTGTACATTATAAAATACAGAGTATACAAACAAGGGTATACCGTATAAACCGAGTTTTTCAGGCTGAAAAATCAGCCTGAAAACTTGGACTCGGTTATACTCGAGTCAGTACCTTACCTGAGCATTGCAGCGGCGACGATCTTTCGTGTACTGGCGCGCCGGCCTGACGTCACTGAGTCACAGTGACGTCAGCGGCGCGCCAGTACACAGAAAGATCGCGCGGCTGCCGGAATGCTCAGGATACCGCACCGTACGCCAGGAAGCCCTTGGATGGAGGAGACCCACAGGGAGAAGAGACCACAGGTACAAACTGGGTGGGAGGGTGAGGGGGGCATTCAAGATGTTTGGGAACTACAACTCCCAGCATGCTTTATTAGCTGGGAGTTGTAGTTTCCAAACATCTTGAATGCCAAGTTTCTACCCTCAGTTTATACTCGAGTCAACAACTTTTATTAGGATTTTTAGCTGAAATTGGGTACCTCGGTTTATACTCGAGTATATACGGTAAGTGCAAACAATTATACAGATAAAATAATGAAATACAATTTCATACATAGGTTAACAATACATATGTTATGGCTAAATTGATAAAAGTGCAGCATGCCTTGACACATTAGGAATGAGACCCCTTCCCCAAAGAGCTTACAATCTAAGTGGGTGGGGGGATGGGTAACAATCGTTTGTTGCGCTGGTGCACAGAAAGGTAGGATAACAGTCTAGATTTGAAAGTATTAATGGAATTTAAATTAAATGAAGGAGAATGAGCTAGAGACTAATATGAAAACGTTGACTTCCAGTTTTACACAGACTACGGAGATATTATTAAGGAGACTCTGCAGAAATCACGAAGGATCAACAAAGAGGAAAGCACCAGGACAGTTCTACTTAGCCTGACCCAGGTATGAGAGCAGGAATGTTTGTATTTTAGTGTGTGGTGGGGGCATTGTGCATAATCACAAGTTCTAAGCATAGTTCTGATTCCTTTTACATGGGAAACCCACTGACCTACACTCTGAATTATGAATGGTTCTTCCAGTCGGATTTTCAATCATTTGGTTCAAACAAACAAAAAAGAGGATTTTGTTATTCACCGTAAAATCTTTATCTAAAGCTAATAGGGGGGCCCAGGCACAGCAGGTGTTAAACGGAGAACCTCCAGTAGCGGTTGGCTGTTTCCGGTGCTCCTCCCCTAGATCTTACCAGTTGCAGCACTGGAAGCCTGTTTCAGTTTTGTCCCAAAATGGGAGCATAAGAAAAGTAGCCAAGAAAACAAAGGCAACACTTCAAAAAGTAGTACACAAACTAAATGGAGGGAAGTGGCTGGGTCCCCCCAATGGCTTCAGAGAACAAAATTTTACGGTAAGATAAAAACAAGTAATTAAAAATCTACCTCAGTAAGTGATGAATTTTTTCGTTTAGGGGTTTACCTGCACTTTAATATTTTGCCTTTGCCACTAATTTTCATGCTGCTTACTGTACTATGTAGGCCTTCACAGGACTGTGCCAAGAAGGAGGCTCATCACCTTTACGCACCTCTGACTCCTTCATAGAAATTCGAGAGCTGGCGAGGAGATTTGCTCTGCTTTTTGGACCAGGACAAATGAGAAATCGTCATGATATGGTTCTTCTGCACAAGTAAGACTCTATCAACCCTATAACCTTATTGGTTCCTCTTGTGTTGAACCCACATGTGTTTACTGTACTTATCGCTGGTTACTAATTTCCTCTCCTTAGGGAAGGTATAAAATTCTCTATATGGAACAAGAAAACACCTGCATGGTCCCCACAAAACCTGCTCTTCCTGGATGTGCTTAGTGAATTTTCTCACAAACTCCTTAGACAGGACAAGTCAGCACTGTGGGTAACTGTATGATTGGTCCATTTATCTCCATTTACAAGTAAAGAGTGGCTATCAGAGATGGTACTACACGGGGGGTAGGCAGCATATTTAGCAAAAGGCTGGAACAGTAAAACTAGAACTAACTGAATGGCAAAGCCCTTATCACAGAATACCCAGTACCTACCATGGTGTAAAGCGGAAGTATGGCCCCTACAATTCCCAGCATTCCCTGGCTGCAAGAGTAATGGGAATAGTGTTTTTCAAACATCTAGAGGGTGGACGTGGGTTTTGTCTAGGCCTCCAAATACTATCATGCTCCTATGTCACAAATAATGTGTAATTGGTTTATTATTGGACTGTTTTCCTTTAATGCATCTCTGTTACTGAAACGTTAATTGCAACTGTCGGACTTTTCTTCATCTCTTTCCCTTTAAAGTGCTATTGAACCTCAATGTGTCCAGTGAGAGGATCTAAAACACTACCCTAGAAATTTAGCAGATCAGAACCCTGAACAGTAGTCAGTCAATACATAAAATAACCCAGTACCTGCTCCTGTACAGATCTCGCCATAAAATCTGTCCAAACATGTTGTGTGCTTCCTAATTTACTTCCTGACACTTTCCCACCCCATTTACCAGACAGACAAAGCTTGCCTATAAAAACATATGGTGGCACCGCTGGCTCAGCGTTTCTTGGTCTCACTCCCGTCCCCACTTGTACAGGTAATATAAAATTTTACTTTTATCCGAACTGGAGGAGACACATACGCAGCACTTCTAGATCCTGTAATGCATTGGTATTTAACAGGATGTAACACTGTTGTATATTGCTTGAGAAAGGATCATATATGATCCGAAAACATGTCGCAATAAACCTGTTTGCAGAAGAAGTTCTGTGTATGTGTCTCCTCCAGTTCGGATAAAAGTAAAAAGCTTACCTATATAAGAAGCATTCTTCATGGAATGAGCCCTACCATAGGCAGAACATCCAGTGACTCACTGGACCAGAGTGGAAAAGGTTTAGGTTCTCAGTAACTGCTGAATTACTATCAATTTATTTTTCTCAGTTTTCATTTGTCTCTGTGCCATCCCCAGCTTGAAGTATCTCGATGAGACCTGCAAGCAGTGTCTGCTCAACCATAATGTAAATGATGAGGACGTTTGGGCCCCTCTCCAGGCATATAAAAAGTCTTTATGTGCAGATGAAGAAGCCTCTGCTAGTGCACAAGTCCCTACTGGACCAGACAACCAAGCACTGCAGGCTCCTCCGACAAAGAGAATAAAAACTAGTAAAGGTAAATATTATGGTGTGTAGGTTAATTACTGCACCAATGTATGTGGAATGATGAGACACCAATGCATGTGCATCAATGATAGGCAATTATTTTGAGTTAAACGAAGCTATTTGTACTATTATTTATACTGTGATCTCCCTTCTGCTGTTTCAGAAACTGCTAAAGACTCCAGTCTGTTCCTAGATAAAGGGAGACACAAGCTGCCATTAATGACTTCAACAGCACTGAAAGAGAGGAAGGCTCCCAGCAAGCAGACAAGGCAAGAGGAAGAGGAAGGATCAGACGCAGACTTTGAATCCAGGTACTAAACTGTTAATATAATGTCTATAGCATTAACTGTACATTGAAATTTTCTTGCCATTTTTAATCAGATGACACTTAGTGAGGGTTTTATTTGTACATGGTTTATTTCCAAAAATAGCATTGGCAATAGGCTCTACTCGTCTTGCAGACTACTCAATAAATGGAAAAAAAATCCTTGAACACTGCACACCAATTTCAATATGCTGGGGGCAAGATGGCTGCACACACCAATCAAATCTTCCATTAGGGTAGCACTGCACACCAGTCTTACAACAAAGTCAACCTTTCAAAGCTCTAGCCACCTTCTTCTGATAAAAGGTGCCTAGAGCACCAAAACTTGTAACTTTGTTGTAAGACTGGTGCGGTATCCAAATTTTAAGCATGAAGCTGATTTGTGTCAACTAGACTTCGGACATGCATGTATATAGAATATAAGACTTCTTCAGGGCACGGCCACACTGTGCCACAAACACGATCGTACATGCGATTCCGCTGCATTTGCGCATGCGATTTCTATATTTGAGATAAGAAATTGCATGCGATTATGCTTTAAAATGGTGATCGCATGCGTTGTAAAACAGTAAGGCCAAGCCCTTATGGTGGATTTAGAACTGTTTATTAGAAGCCTGTGCATAGGTGTAATGAATTTATACAAACTGTATTTTATTATGTACCCACTTTAGCAGTATCCAGCGATTCCAGAAAATATCAAGCTCCTTACGCAGGGTCCGTGCACAGACGAGAACCCCAACAGCAGCTAGCATTAGTTTGCGCAGGTAGGGTGTAAACTCAACAATGTCCGAGCTGCAGGCTTTTCTTCCCACACACAGAAAAGCTTTCTACTTCCTTGGTGTTTGAGATTTTCCTTCGCTTTATGTAAATATAAATAGTTTAAAACATATTCACTACTGAGTATTCATGAGGAATCCCGGTTTGGGACTGTCAGTTTCAAAAATCTGCATCTCCCAACAGATTTTTCAAAATTTTAGAAAATTGGAAGTTTTCATGGAAAATTTGAATATCAAAAATTTCATTTGGAAATTTCTGTTGAAAAATGTAAAATATCTTAAACTTCAATAGCTTTCAGGGAACAAGCGAAAACTGACCCGTTTCGTTCATCTCCATGGGGGTAAATTCCGTATATACTCGAGTATAAACCGAGGTTTTCAGGCTTTAAAAAAAGCCTGAAATCTGTTACCGCGGTTTATACTCGAATCAGCCTATCTCCTACCTTGTCCGCCGGCCGCGCCGATCCGCATCCTCGCTCCACAGCTTCTGCGCATCCGGATGAGTCACTACTGGCGCCGAAAGTGGAGGCGCCGGGTAGTTGAATCATCCGGATGCGCAGAGGCTGTGTAGAAGGATGCGGATCGCGCAGCCGGCGGACAAGGTAGGAGATAGCTGCTTTTGCTTTCACAGGGAATTGGCAAATACTTACAAAGAAGAGTAAAACCTTCTTTATTTGTGCATACTGTATGCACAAATATAGGAGGATTTACCCTATTTGCAAGTATTTGCCACTTAAGATGTTGATAACAAACTCCCAGCTGCTTTATTGGTGGGAGTTGTAGTTTTCAAACATCTTAAGTGGCAAATACTTGCAAATAGGGGTAAATCCTCCTATATTTGTGCATACAGTATGCACAAATAAAGAGGTTTTACTCTTATTTGTAAGATTTGAACTTTAAAGATGTTTGAAAACTACAACTCCCAGCAATAAAGCATGCTGGGAGTTGTAGTTTCCACACATCTTTAGTGGCAAATACTACCCCCTCGGTTTATACTCGGGTCAGTGTGTGTTTCCTACTTTTTTCCCTAAAATTAGGTACCTCGGTTTATACTCGGGACGGTTTATACTCGAGTATATACGGTAGTATTTCGATTCTGGGGCTACCCTTGCCTGTGATTCCAACCATGACTTCTTCTATTACAAAACTATTCAACACAACAAATGACTTTCCAACTAGTTGGTATTAACAAATATTTACACATTGCAGATTGAGTTTAATGGAAGAGGAGGAGGAAGAGGAAATTGTGATACATGATGCAGAGAGCAGTGAGGAGTCAGAGGAGGTAAGTCACAACCAAGTTGGATCTGTTTCTAGTGTAAAAGAAAAAACTTCAGTGTAAATTAACATGAAATCTTTTACTTTTAGCATCTCCAAGACTTGCTAGATTCTGCGATCCAGGACAGTGAGGTAAGTGAGGTTATATTTACGGTAATTATATACACAATATTAGACACAATTAAACTGCCAGTCTGCTATACTTACCTTTCTTTGTAATGTCCCTGAAGTCCTCTAATCTGGATCTCAGCCTCTTAAAGCTAAACAAGCTCTTTCAAAAGCTTGTACATGCACAGAGGCAGCAGACTTAAGATGGCCATACACATGCCGCAGATCACATTGGTATATGTCGGCACACTGCGATGGGGATCAGTTGGCCATACACAGGCCGATAGTATCTGCTCTCTTTACTTTAAAGTAAACGGAGCTGATACTGACAGACTAAAAATTTTCGTCTTTCCCGACCGACCATAATGCTGACCACAGACGTTTGGATTTACCTTATATCGCTAATGTGTATGGCCACCTTTACAGCTGCTACCGAGAAAAACCAGGAACACTGTAGACACAATCCAAGATCCTGCAGACTTAAGGGACATCACTAAGGAAGGTAAGTATAGCTGACTTGGGTTTTGGGGGGCCTGCAGCTAAAGGTAAGTTTTACTTTGGTGGGAAGGTCCAATTTCGCCGTAAAATATTTGTAAATATATTTGCAGTTTCTTGCACTGACATTTTCTCTGTCCTGCAGGATGAATTCTATTAAGGATGATCCTGGTCAAGGTTATTCATCATGACCTCGCTGTATCCGCTTGTTGGTTTGTGTTCAGTTAGCTGTTAATTCAAAACTCAGGTTGTTCTGCAGCACTCTTTGCCCTGCAGAAATTCCAAGTCTAAGTTACCACTGCCAGGCACTTTGCCAGTTATGTTGGCATGGAAATAAAAAAGAGAATAAATCTCAACTTGTTTTAGAAGTCCATATAGTTGTTGGTGCTTCGTTTTATCTTAGATTTTTCAGTCACCTTAGCCTTATACTGTAAGAGTCACTCTGAGTAAGGTATCTGACCCATGTATGGGTTGGAGACAGACGTTCACAAGGGAGACGCAAGAAACGTATTTGAAGTCCAGAGCAGGTGAGGGATGGAATCTGGAAGGAAAGGTTGAGAGGGGGCAAGTCTAGGAGAGATGGGAGGGAGATGGAACCTGGTATATCCACCTGTTTAGGAAAAAGGCAGAATGAATCAATTAATACAGAGCTGACAAGACAAACTACTGCAGATTGGCTCTGAACTAAAGTTTGACAGTAAAGATCTAATGTCATTAATACACAGCTATCTAGGCAGTAAAGACCTCATGTCATTAATACACAGCTATCTAGGCAGTAAAGACCTCATGTCATTAATACACAGCTATCTAGGCAGTAAAGACCTCATGTCATTAATACACAGCTATCTAGGCAGTAAAGACCTCATGTCATTAATACACAGCTTGCTAGGCAGTAAAGCAAAAGTGAGTTCACGTTTTTTTCAGTTTAATTGAAGAACAGGAGGTAAAGGAGCTATGTCTTACCTCCTGTTCGAACTTACCTGTTATCGCGCTCCTCTGCATGCACATACAGTGCAAGCTCAGTCGGGACGTGTCAGAAGAACAGCGGAGGAGCGCAACACCAGATAAATTCCCTCCTTTTCTTCCTGCCTCTTAATCGTTTAATTGAAGAACAGGAGTTAAGACATAGCTCCTTTACTACCTATTCTTCAATTAAACTGAAAACCCCAAACTCACTTTTGTCAGTAGAGATACCCTTTAATACAAAGTTTGAATTACTGTAAGTGACAAATGTGATACACGAGACAATGGATAACTGAAACTAGACCATTTAAATTGTATACCAAAGCAAGATTTTGTGTCTCATGTAGTTCTTTAAAGTTCCAAGTTCAAACACTTTAGGGCTTATGTACCAAGAGGTGCAAAAATTTGCCTGTACTGAAAAACTAGCAACCAACCAGATGTTTGCTTTATTACCGATTGTCAGGGATGCCAGTTCGCTGGGCATATGATCTGACCAATCAATCATAAATTTGCTGCCACCACCCCAGGTTTAAGGCCTTGGCAGCTAAATGGTTTAACACTACACCACTCACTCCAGCAAACAAAAGGTTAAAGGGTAACTGTGGTCTCGAATTTATCCAAACTATTAAAGATTATATAAAATGCCTTCCATCGTACCTGTTAAAGTAAAACCTAAATCACATCTCTAGATAAAATTTATAAAAAGTTATTGCTGGAAAGGTTCAGTAATATTACTTCCTGCTTGAACACTTCCTATTTTCAGCCATGTGACCAGCTTGTAGTCATTTGCCTGCATTAATAGGCTCCCCTTCTCAACTGTCAATTTTTTCCCCCAGGTACTTCCTCATTTCCCCAGTATTATGTCTTAACTGAGCATGCTTCTCCCACGGGGCAGATGGGCAGGGTAAAGGTCAGATGATGTCACTCAACCTACTGGAAGCAGGAAGTTTGAACATTCACCCAAATGTAATTTCTCACAGGCTCCAGCCAGAGATGTGATTGTTTCCTCATTTTAAAGGAAATACGGCAGGCTTTCATTTAACCCTAACTTGTTTTAAGACCACAGTTGCCCTTTAATCAGCTTCACACTTCCCTGCCAGCAGTCACAGAGTTGATTAGCATTACAACAGAAAGCATTCAAACAGGGTTAAATTGCCATTCCAACCCACACTACTTTATCAGAGGCTAATGAACTGTAAGGTGCATAAAATATGGGTAATATCACATTAACTTTATCACAAATTTATATTGCCATGTTATTCAAGATCTGAAAAAGTTTGAGGACCACTGTTTTAGAGCATCAAATCAAAACTTACTAAATTTTAAATGCAATATTCTAAAATGTAGACAGTGTATATAATACAAAATAATAGAAAAGGTTGTTAAAAATATAGACGTACAATAATGTACATAAGTTATATAATATAAAAAGGAGAAAATACCAGAGCTTACAGAAATCTGGGTTCCAGGTGCAGGAAGAATTAATGGACAAACCCCAATCAGATTGGACCTCAGAAGTATGACACAGACCATAGAAAGTTCCCCATCCTTAAAGATCTCCTGAGAGAATTTCCCCCCTCCCATCTGCATTAGGGTGGGAATACAAGTTTCCGACATGTTCCAAACCTTCCTTTAATCCTCAATTCACACAGACACTTATAACTTTAAATCTGTGCACTGTAATATCCAAACAACCCGATATTATTATTCTACATGATTAACCAAAACAGTTTGAAACATGACTGGCAACGGACACATATATTCAGAGATATTAATATATATCTCCCACAGTGCAATCTTATAGCCATTATGTGTGGACCTATCCTCCCATTTATAAATACAGTATTGGTGTATGTATATGTCATTACAATAAACTACCCTTATAATTAATTTAATGCTGGCCCATCTTTAACCTTTATGGAAACTCTGTCTTCCCTCCAGACCATCCTTACTGACTTGACCAGGGTCTAGTTTGGGGGAAAGTTAAAACTGTTTGTTTTGAAATGGCTAGTGCCCATTAGCTGGCTCCTAAAGTTCTGTAAGAGGTGGAATGTGGCTGTAAGAAGTTCTGGAAGAGCAGTCTCTACTTATGACCATATAGGTCCCAAACTTTGTGGTTTAACATTACCCTATCATGACACTGTTCTACTGCAGTTCAATAAACTCTTATTGGTTGCTGCAGATTAATAGCTCAGGCAAACTAACCTCTTGGTACATACACCTCTTCGTCACTTTACAACAGCAGAGGATTGAACTATGCACAAAACTCATTTAAACTATAAAGCTGCTGGAGAGAAAACCTTAAAGAGAGCTGAGAGTTGAGTTCCTCCTCGGACCCTTGGAATATTCCAAAATAGAGACTGCGTGTTTGGTATTAACTCTGCACTCTGGTCTGGACTGCTGAGATCCTGAGAGAGACTGTGCAAAAAGAGAGAAATGTTCTTTATGCCAACAAGAAAAAGCTTTATATAAAGGTCCATAATTTACAGCCCAAAACTTATTTGTGCAAAAAGAAATAAAAAAAAGAAAATGGATGCACTTATACCTGCTTGTACCCTTTGGCACAGGAATCTGTATACGAAGATTAATCGCTTGGCTGAAAAAAAAGGCATAAAGGAATAATCCTTATTAGGACTTTTGGTAATATAAACTATTCCCATTGTAATATCGATAATGTACAGTTTTCTTATCCGACTGTCGGTAGTATCAGTTTTCCCATCAAACTGCCAGTAATATCAGTTTTCCCATTGGACTGTCAGTAATGTACAGTTGACCCGTCGAACTGTACCCATCTGTAAAGTAAAGTTTTCTTGTCGGACTGTCATTAAAGTAGTTTTCCTGTCGCACTGTCGGTAATGTACAGTTTTTCCATCAGACTGTCTAATGTACAGTTTTCCAGTAAAACTATTGAGTCAGTTTCTGTCGACTGTCGGTAATGTCAGTTTTCCTGTCGGACTGTCGGTAATGTACAGTTTTCCTGTCGGACTGTCGGTAATGTACTGTTTTCCTGTCGGACTGTCGGTAATGTACAGTTTTCCTGTCAGACTGTCGGTAATGTACAGTTTTCCTGTCGGACTGTCGGTAATGTACAGTTTTCCTGTTGGACTGTCGGTAATGTACAGTTTTCCTGTCGGACTGTCGGTAATGTACAGTTTTCCTGTTGGACTGTCGGTAATGTACAGTTTTCCTGTCGGACTGTCGGTAATGTACAGTTTTTCCATCGGACTGTCTAATGTACAGTTTTCCAGTAGAACTATTGATGTACAGTTTTCCTGTCGGACTGTCGGTAATGTACAGTTTTCCTGTCGGACTGTCGGTAAAGTACAGTTTTCCTGTCGGACTGTCGGTAAAGTACAGTTTTCCTGTCGGACTGTCGTTAATGTACAGTTTTCCTGTCGGAATGTTGGTAATGTACAGTTTTCTCGTCGAACTATCGGTAAAGTACAGTTTCCCCCGTCAGACTTTGTAATGTACAGTTTTCCCGTCAGACTTTGTAATGTACAGTTTTTCCGTCAGACTGTCGTAATGTACAGTTTTCTCGTCGAACTATCGGTAAAGTACAGTTTTCCCGTCAGACTTTGTAATGTAAAGTTTTTCCGTCAGACTGTCGGTAAAGTAGTTTTCCCGTCAGACTTTGTAATGTACAGTTTTTCCGTCAGACTGTCGGTAAAGTACAGTTTTCCCTTCAGACTTTGTAATGTATAGTTTTTCCTTCAGACTGTCGGTAATGTACAGTTTTCTCGTCGAACTATCGGTAAAGTACAGTTTTC